>CM024529.1:16695249-16942749 GCA_014182385.1 Eucalyptus viminalis | reverse complement strand
TCCATCCATCCATCGAGTCAAGTTAAGAAAAATATTATCACAATTTTACTTATGTTTAATTGGTTATTGAGAAACTGTTTTTTACCATGTAAATTGTTACTTGCTAAAGCCTGCATTCGATGAACTTCTTACAAGTGTCTCACATGTACCAACCCGACAGTAATCCATTTCTTTGAAACTGTATCGGTGTGGTCCATAAGTTACAAATATTTTATTGAATTGACTAATGCTTAGACGATTGTTGATGAACTATTTTTCAGTATGTAATCAGTTGTTTATCATTATCTACATTAGGAAAAAATTAACATAAGTAAATATGCACTATAAATTATAATTTTGTTTACATGAAAGCTCAAATATAATTTCAAAATAACATGCCACAATAGAAAAAATGAACACTATTTGAAAATATGACGTTTGGAAAAATTCTCTTGCGACCGCGTTACGTGGATGTACAAGAGTGCAGCCTTAAAATCGCCAGGGGAGGTAAATTACTTGAGATGCATGGAAACTGGCCGAAACACTGTGAAATCACTAAATTTTGAAAGAAAAATTTAATAGACATGAATAAAATAATTAATTTAAGAGCTACTTCAAGAATAAGGCTTGTTTGTTGAATTAGACAAATACAACTGCTTTCTACAATAAATGAGATTATCGAGATTTACACAAAAGATGAAAATCACGTATTATGATTTGAAAAGCGTGTCAGTGTTGAATTAAAGGATCTGATGCTAAAAATGTTTCTTGCCAGACTGGCCTTCCTCACTTGCACGCAGTTGAAAGGCCTCATGTGCGGA
The DNA here is from genome assembly GCA_014182385.1 of Eucalyptus viminalis. Taxonomy (NCBI): domain Eukaryota; kingdom Viridiplantae; phylum Streptophyta; class Magnoliopsida; order Myrtales; family Myrtaceae; genus Eucalyptus; species Eucalyptus viminalis. Next base: position 16,941,949 of record CM024529.1, on the reverse strand, counting down.
AGCGAAGGAAACAAACTTTCTTAATTCGTGCATGTGTCTATTTTGATATATTATTACTTCTCTATTTCTATTGCTGTTTTTCTGTCTAGTCTTATCCCGTATCTATTGTACAAGTCACTATGGGCGCGTTTGGTAACATTTCTGTTTAAAAATTGTTCCAGAAAACAGAAATAGAAAAAAGTGTTTCTGTTCCGGGGAACAATTTTTGAACAAAAAAACGCGTTTGGTAAACTTGTTCCGAGAATAAAAAATAAACAGAAACACGTTTGGTAAATTTGTATAATTTTTTATTTATTAATATTTTTTTCTATTTTCTTTCTTATTTTCTTATTTTTTTTTTTCCTTTTTTTTTCTTCTTTTTTGGCCGGTCGCCGGCCTCGGCCATGGCCGGCGACCGACCCGACGAGGGCCGGCGCCTCGCCCAGCCACGGCGAGGCTCGCCGGCCCTCGGCGAGGTCGAGCTCGCCCGGCCCGATGCGAGGTCGGGCTCGCCTTGGCCGGGCGAGCTCGAGCTCGCCCAGTTCGGCGAGCCCGAGCTTGGCCAGCGGCGGCGAGGCTTGGCGTCGGCCCGGGCCACTACCCGGCGCCGACTTGGCGGTGGCCCGGTGGCCGCCGAGCCTCGCCGACCGCTGGGCGAGCTCGAGCTCGACTAGCCAAGGTGAGCCCGAGCTTCGCCAAGGGTCGGCGACGCTTGGCCTCGCTGGGGGCTGGTGGCGCTCCGGCGAGTTCGCGCGGCCCTCCACGGCCGGTCGCCGCCGCCCTGGCCGAGGCCGGCGACCGGCCAAAGAAAAAGAAAGAAAAAAAATAAGAAGAAAAATAGAGAAGAAAAGAAACAAAGAAGTGTTTCTAAAACGTGTTCTAGAAACAAGAAACAACTTTTTTTTTGTTTCTTGTTTCTGTTCCCGAATGTGTTTACGGGAACAAAAAAACAATTTTGGAACAAAAACACACCCAAACGCGTTTTGTTCCTTTTTGTTCCTGCGGGAACAAAAAAAAAAAAAAAGTGTTTAAAAACAGAAATAAAGAACAAAACAAACGCAGCCTATGTGTGCTAGGTGTCAATACAACAAAAATCAACTGGGCAAGTCTTTGATTTCGTTTCAACAAGTTGGGAACTGTTCAAATGAACCATGAGTTGATACCAATGTACTCACTCTCCATATCACTTTGATTTTTAATTTCCTAATGATCTCCATATGTATTACAAACAGAGGCGTGCAATAGTGGTAAACACCCCCTCTTTAACTTTTCTTTTCCAAGTGATGAAATGAAACACGCTGTGTTATCAACTCGAATCGGTGATAAAAATATCAATGTTTGACCAGGGGAAGGGTAATTACTAATTAGGAATTTTCATATGAACAGAAAAGTCGTCAAAGGCCGCCGCGTCAACACTTAGAAGGAAATAATGGAGTAGTCATAGGAAAACCAAGCAAAAATGCTATGGATTGGTGAGGAAATAAATGGTCGAAACAGAAAGTCGTTTTTGGAGGCCTATTAAGGACAAACCGCAAGTAGAACTTCGCTTGTCATCGAGTGCTTGGAACTTGGAAACTAGAAAAATTGAAGCATATTGGGCGTTGAAACAGGTAGTCGTTTTTGGAGACCTATAAGGCCAATGAAAGCGTGACTCCCAAAAAATAATATCAATGGAAGTTTCAGAAAAGAAATGATATGATATAAAATTATGCGGTCAAAGCATCTAGTAATATATAACAACTAATGTCTACGTGTTTGATTTATGTCAATGTATACTATATACAAGAAAACAGAGAGAGGTGGGAAAGAGGCCATTAATAATGTTATAATTTTCGTACGACATTTATTTTAGTGTCATAACTTTTAATCAATCACTTACGGGTCATAATTTTTAAAAAACGTCTACTTGAATGACGGCGGGGATTTCCTTTACTTAAAATTCCAATGTGTCGTTAATTTGATATGAAACATCTGAATTAACTTGCCCAAAAAATGATATCATCAAAAGTGTGTAGAATAGTCTCATTTAACCCTTTTCTTGCCCGAGATATATGGGGTTAAGTTAGGTCCAATTGAAAACCCTAACCTAACCCTAACCCCACATCCCTCCGTATGAAAAAAATTGCTAAGACTCATCTCAGTCCTCCTTTTAAACCAAAAAAAGATGTCATCAGGATTTCTCAAGTCACCACTCACAGGCATTGCACTCTGCTCTCACATGGTTCAGGAATCGTTCTGGATTCTATAAACCAGATTCTGGAACAGAACGCGAAGGGCTCCACATATGCAGAGAAAGAGGTGAGGGGAGGGAAGTGCTCGTGCGTTCCATTAGCTGCAAGCCTTTTTTCCAACATGTTATAACGCAGAAAGTGTTCATCCCTCGATGCGCCGTCGTTTTTAAAGAGAGATATCAATAATTCCCCTTGATCGATTCTTCTTCAATGCGTCGTCATTTTTGGGTTGGGAAGCCGCGTCATTCGGGCGATTTTCCACTTTGGACTTAACTCTTGTTAAAAAAAAGTCACGTTGCAGATGATAAAATCTATATAATTATCATCAAAACATATGGCAAAGTTAGAATTTGGTAGTGATTCGTGAAGAGCCTTGAAGAAGCGTTGACCAATTTCCTTTTGGTAAAATTTTACTAACTCGCACGAGTCTTGTGTTTTTGAATTCTCTCCTCACACCTAGTATTTCCTTCTTTTCATAATTCATTTGCTTAGTCTTCGCAAGCAGGATTGAAAAAAATTAGGGCAATAAGGATCTTAGAGTGCTCCATAGGGCGTGCTTGGTAGCTCAGGTGGTGGTGAAAAGGAAGTGTGGCACGAAGTGGCGGTTGCTGAGGTTTTTGACGGGTCTGATGACGGTGTCATTCGTGATGGCAATCGGACTGTTTTTTCCACAACTGCTGAGGGATGGTGTCGTCAACAAGGCGTTGGAAGAGTATGCGGCTGCAGGCGCATTTTCTTAAGATGTCGGTTGAGCTTTGATGTTGAGGATTTTGAAGGAATGTCTTGATGCAATATTTCCTCATTCTGACTAATCAGAGTTGGGTATAGTAACAAGTAGACATTCGTTTCCTAAATTTGATGGAAGAAAAAGGGAGATAAAATTTGGAATAAGGCCTCTCCCGTTTCTTAATGCGAATTTCAGCATCGATTTTCTTTTCTGCTCCGTTATTCCCAATCTCTGTTTCAGGCAATACAAGATGATCTTTATCATTCTCTTCTTCTTTTCTTCATTCTCCACCAGCGGTTGAGGAACCAGTGATCGTAAAATGCAGAAACTAAGGTACTACGCAAATTGTAACGGCTCCGTGGACACAACAGCACCTACAGTCAAACTCCAGTAGCTTCAAAATGTCTAATGGAGGTTCCTCTAAGATCTTGAGATTGTCCTATTGCAAGCAGCCCTTCTTTTGCATGAAATCAGTGCAGCGATTTGCCTCTCAAAATCTGTGCTCCGTTTGGTATTGGGTAAAGCTCCTAGGATGGTCCTTCATTCCAAAAAGAGCAGTTTTGGTTTCTCATTTTTGCATGAAGAAACCTGTCATGAAGGATTTTTGCATCAAGTTCATTGTGACTATATGACATTGCAGAGCAAGTCTCAGACCCTCCTTAAGAGCCTACAATTCCGCAATCAGGGTCGCCATGGTTCCCCAAAACCAGTAAAAGCCCAAAACCCAACAGCCGAGGAGATCACGCAAGAAGCCCCCACCTCACACTGGACTGGGGTTCCGAACTACTTATCCATTCGTATTCAAAAGTTGAGTTCACTTTTGTCCGATTTTCTGCTGAATCATTTCATTTAGATTCCATAAGATGCCAAATCTCTCTTTCCAGTTCATTATATTAGAATAAGTTATTAGATGGGGAGACACTACATGTATCATAGACAAGCAATATCAGATTATATTAACACATCAAATGTTTACTATGTGTAAGCGATATAGACATGGGAGTCAGCAAACGGGGGTACAATTAAGCAATTGTTGCTATCCATCAAGAAAAAAGGTGAGAAAAGAAAAAGAAAGAAAGGAGAAAGTTCAAACTCACGTTATAGTGCTTGCAAGACTAGATGGAGCCATCGGATTGTTTCTTCGCCTCGGCTAATTTCCCATGGTTGAAGATATCTACATTGCGATCCTTTCGCAATTCTGTTAGTGATACATCATCTACCTTTCTACTGATCTGCATCGATGAATGGTTGATTGATTCAAAACTCTAATTTGTCAAGGTCCTCGACAACCTGTAGCCCATCGCAGTTAGGGATGTATAAATACTCGAGCTTTTTTAAGTTTGATAAACCATGAACACTTCCCAGAGAACAATAATCCAAGGTGTCAGACGCTTCCCTGATTCTGAAGTACCTAGTAGTTGAATTTGGAGTATCTTCGGGCACCCCCTAAGCAGAAACTTTTTGAGCTTATTTAATACTCGTAACAGAGAACTTAGTCTCCCTCCACAAATAATCGACTCATTGGCAGACTCTACTTCACCTATATAAGCTAACCTTTCCCAAGGATTCCCAACAGATTGATAGAAAATGCTTCCAATGATTCGCATAGCCTTCCAAGTTGGATCTCAACTAGCTTTGAGCAATATCATACTTGGACCAGTTTTGAGCTTCCTCATTTTTGATAGCATGAATATCTCAAGGGGTTGACAGCTTTACAAAACCAACTCTGTTAAATTTTGAAGTTGAACACTGTTGAGTTAAATTTCTTGCACTTGAGACCGAGAGAGCACTATAATTCACAAGTTTTCTAATTTGGATGAGAGTGACACAGTTTCAAGGCCCAATTTTAACAGAGATGGAGGAAGTGGTGCAAGTTTTCGCAGGTCCAACCTTGCAAATGAAGTTTCTTTAACTGAGAAAAGGAACCTACTCAGTAGGAGTAGGGACATTGAGAAGATTCAAGCTCAGCTTATTCAGTCTGAATAACCTCTCAATCCACCATACTAACTGGCGAATATTGCTTCCTTCTCTCCAATCAGAGCCATTAGATAGGTCCAACTAAACCAAGTTAGTCAAATTTGAGAGAACTCATACTACTTGCAATGACATAGATAACACTTGTAGATTGTTTAAACTTGGAGGAAGCGTTGGCAGTTCTTGAATCTTATCGCATTCTACTCAAGTGTCTGCAGGTAAAGAAGCATACTGTCTGCCGCTGGAACTTCACTGATGCAAGGGCACGACAAGCATAGGATTCTTAAAAAAGGGCCAAACTTTCCATTCTGGAGAAGTTGACCCTTCAAATTTCCAATCATGACTTCTAGCATTTCCATTGCACTAGGCAACTGCCATGCATTGTTTGGTGATGAATTTGATTCGAAATACTCAGCCACCGCCCCTCTTCTTTTAATTTTTTTAATTTTAAAATTATTATTTTTTAATATTTTAATTAAATTTAGTTTTAAAATTATTATTTTTTAATATTTTAACTAAATCTAATTTTAAAATTTTTATTATTTTAATTTGTTTTAATTTTTAATTTTTAATTTTTAAAGTTATTATTTTTAATATTTTAATAAATTAATTTTAAAATTAATTTTTTTAATTTTTTAACTAAATCTAATTGTATTTTTTTTGAAATTTTTAACTAAATCTAATTTTAAATTTTTTAAATTTTTTATTTTTGAAATTATTATTTTTCATTATTTTAACTAAATTTAATTTTAATTTTTTTTAATATTTTAACTAAAATTTTTTAAATTTTATTTTAAATTTTTTAACTAAATTTAATTTTAATTTTTTTTAATTTATTTTAAGTTTAAATTTTTTAAATTATTAATTTTTAATATGTTAACTAAATTTTATTTTAAAATTATTTTTAAAATTTTTTTTAACTAAATCTAATTTTAAAATTATTTTTTTAATTTTTAGTTTTTAAAATTATTATTTTTAATATGTTAACTAAATTTTATTTTAAAATTATTTTTAAAAATATTTTAACTAAATGTAATTTTAAATGTTTTATTATTTTTAATATTTTAACTATTAAAATTAATTTTTTTAATATTTTAACTAAATAGAATTTTAAATTTAATTTATTTAATTGTTATATTATATTTTTTTGCCATGTCAACCCACAAGCGACGCCGTTTTTGCATTATTTGCCATGTCAGCATGCAAAATGGCGTCGTTTTGGGTTCACTTCGCCGGAAATCGTCGGAAAAATGCCACGTCAGCCTTTTGGCGGACTTTGGCGGAGTGTGGCTTGTGATCTGTTTTCTTCGAATGTGACACTCAAGTGTACGCTTTCGTAACTTTTGGCACTTTTGGAATCTTGTAGTTTTCGTATCCCTAAAAACACCACCCTAAAGTCAAGCATTGCAGATTCACGAGGGCTCCAATTTCTTTGGGCAAATCTTCAAGATGATAGCAATCATTGATATTCAAGTTGATCAGATACTTTAATTCCCAACAAGCTGTCAATTTTCCTCATATTGGGCCAATGTTGGAAATTAAGCCTCTCTAAAGTTGAGCATCCAAAGGAGTCACAAGTTGTGATTATGTTGAAAAATGAATGCCACCATTCATCGGATGAATGATCTCATATTAGTTAAATAGAACGGAGAAAAGTATGACACGCCTTGATTAAGCTCTGTGGTTTCGAATCATCTATGAAGCTATCATCTGAAAATTGAAGAAAGACCACATTCTATTAAGTGCATACTGGCTGAAGGCCAAAGCCCGAGCTTAAAAGTAAAGACGAATTAAAAGAAACGAACGCCTTCTAGGCAAAAAGAAAGGCCACAGATACAGTACGGACAAGAGAGGCTTCATTCCCGGCCAAAGGTGACATCTTCTAGGGTTTGCTTCGCTAGACGCCATTGGCATTGATCCCTCAAATAGGCAAGTACGCCTCCATTGCATTTTCGAGTGTTTCTGTACACTCTAGCTCTGCTTTCGGCCAACTTCGTTCTGACTTGATGGCGAGCGTCCTCTGACTTCTTTGAGAGAGGGGCCTCTCCAGTTCCGCTGTCAAATAATCGGCCAGCTTCCCATCTGTGTCCGCAATCAACATCACAATCTGCTGAAGCTCTGCATTGGAAAGACACCCTCCCCAGCCTTCTCCTCTGCTTCAGTTCCTGTTTGAAGTGGCTTTTAATCACAGGGGAAAAACCAGGGGAGGACGCAATGCAGCAAATTGCTGAAGCTCAGGCATTGGAACCACACTCTCCCCAGGTTTCTCCTCGGTTCGAATTCCTGTTCAAAGTGGCTTTCCTGTTCCTGTTTCCGTTCCTGCTCCTGTTTGAAGTGGCTTTTAATCAAACTGTAAAATCTTAAATAAGTATTTGAGGTGCTTTTGGAACACACCTCCTACTTGGCCAACCCTAACCACATGCAAATTCAAGAAACACTCATTTCAGTCAGGGACATAAGTCACTTGATTAGTGGACAGGCGGACCACATAAACTATGTTCTTTTAACGTCTATGTTAGCTAAATTGTTTTGAGTTCTGCATTGAGTATCCAATTCTTTAAATGTTCTATCTTTCCGGTTGAAATCACAAATCGCCAAACTCATTTCCATAATGAATAGTATTAAGTAAGAAATGGACAATAAAGTGGAGTATACTATGTAAAACCTGCGCTAAACTAAATAGTCCACTCTATATATAATGATAAGAGCATTTAATAAGAAACTCCGAGCTATTCTTTCTTTTTTTCTAGACATTGAAATTTTTCAATCATTTGTGATAAAAACTGACCTTGTGCCATAGATTTGTGCAAATATAGAAATTTTGAATATACAAAATAGGAGAGAAAACGGAAAATGGAAAACAGGAAAAAAAGAAAAAGAAGAAGAAGAAAAAACACGAGTGCATAACAAAACAAACCTGTGTTGAATAAATGAGACCAGATTTAATTTATTTTGCTTTTCGATTTCGCATAATTATTATAAATCTGCTTGAAAGGTTGAATTCATGTTTGGGCATGGCCGCGTCAAGACCAAAGAGAAAAGAGAGAGAGAACGGTCTAGACTCACCTTATCACGCTTGTAAGACTGGAGGGGGCCCACAAATCCTTTCTCAAACCCACGTAATTTTTCGCAACGGTCGATGTCTAAGTCGCAATCATCTGGCAATTTGGTGGTTGACAGGTCAATCAACCTTTCCAAATATTCGCAATGCCAAACCATTAACCGCTTCAAACACTCTAGCTGGTCGAGGCCCTCGACAACCTGTAGGCCACTGCAATTGGAGAATGATAAAGACTGAAGGTTCTTTAAGTTTGGTAAACCACGAAGACTTTGCAGCGATGGACAACTGAAAACACTGAAATATTCCCACGATGCCGAGCTACCAACAACTTGAATCTCGAATATCCCATTGTTACCTAAAAGTTTGAAACTTTGCAACTTCTTTAAGGCTTCCGTTGAAAGGATTAGTCTCCCTTCGCAACTAATCATCTCATTAGCAGTCTCATTGTTATCATGCGCCGCTTCCCCTATGCAAACTAGCCTTTTGAAGGACCTACAACAATTAATTATCAATTGCTCAAGCGATTCAGACGCCCAAGAAAATTGGATCTCAACTAGCTGTCCGCAAAAACGCACCTGGACAACTTTTAGCTTTCTCATGCTTGATAGCATGATGCTCTCAAGGGCTTCACACTGGGCCACATGCAACTCCCTTAGAGATGGCAGTTGAAACCCATCAATTCGAACTTCTTGAATTTGTAAATTGCAAAGGTAGAGAAAAGACAAATTTCTCAAGTTTGACGGAGTTGAATTGGAAGTATCAAGGTACAGCCTTTCCAAAGACAAGGGAAGTTGCGAGCAGGTTTGCAAGTCCAATCTAGACATATAAAGTATGTTAAGTTGAGGTAGGGAAGCTAGGTCCGCAGGAGCATGGACATTGTTAAGTCTTAAGCTTAGTCTTTTCAGTTTGGATAACTTCCCAATCCACCACAATTCACCGATATAAAGTTTGCCTTCTCCTCTTGCTCCATCTAGATACAACTCAATCAAATTAGTCAAGTTCGAGAGATCGGGGACTACCCACAATGATGTAGATGACACTTTTAGATGAGTTAAACTTATTGGGAGCACAGGCAACTCTTGAATCTTATCACAATGCCTCAACTTCAATCTTTGTAGGCAAGGAAGCATGCCAATGGTTTTTGGAACTTCACCAACATTAGTACCCGATAGATTTAGGATTCTTAGAGTGGACAATCTTCCGATTGCCGAAGGAATTTGACCTTTTAAATAAGGATCATCCACTTCAAGCACTTCCAGATTCTGAAGTATTCCAATATCTCTAGGTAACTCCCATGGTGCACCTGATGTCTCCTTGCATTTCATAAAGTACACCTCACGTAATGATCCCAACTTCCATATGGAATGTGGTAAATTACGCACTGCGCAATACTCTATAGCGAAATGCTTCAAATTCACTAGGTCACCAATTTCTTCCGGCAAATATTCAATACTTTTGCAAAGCATAATCCTTAGGTCAATTAGACACTTCAACTTTCCAATAGAACCATCAATTTTCCGCAAATTGGAACAATTGCTGAAAACAAGCCTCTCTAACTCAGGGCATCCAGAGAAGTCCAGTGTTCCGTTTATTTTAGCACAATTTTCAAGAGAAAGAATTTTCAATTTTCTTGCCATCTGTCAAAATTAATGCAACATTCAATGTATGAACAATCATATATTACTTTCAAATAAATAGACTAGAACACATACCTGGATTAAGTCCTGTAATCTTGAGTCATCTAAGTAAAGATTGCTTGAAAATTCAAGAACGACCATGTTCTTTAGGTGCAAATTAGTCCATTCATTTTTTCCCAGAGGAAAATTCCAAGACAACCATCTCAATTTAGTAAGATGATTCTCAAAGTTACCAACAAAGATTCCTCCACTTAACTTGAGGAACCTTAGATGTTCAAATCTACCAATCTCTTCACTTTGAACAACGACATTAGGGGAATCTTGTGCAAGTATATCAAGATATAGTGCTCGAACATTCTTTTTTATCTGCATACAAGAATGGGAAATGAGTGTTATTCGTATTCTATTTCATAAAGGAAAAGTATTATAAAGGAAAAAGAAAAAAACAAGAAGAAGATAGAGCATCCTAAGTCGGTGCGAGGTATTATTGCTAGAAACTATCGTTCCTCTAGAATTGCTTTACCTCTTTTGTCTCGTATTGCATCTAGGGCCTCCTTATCAGTCCATATTCGACTACGCTCTTCGGGATTCATTGGATTTTCCATGCGAACAATAGTCCTACCAAGATCTCTGAGTTGATCGTGCATCCAAAACACATTGTTCTCCAAAATCTTTACCAAAGACAAGCTAATGAGTTTCTCAACCCCTGAGTGTGGGAAAAAGTCACAATCTTCCCACATGTAAATTGCATCTGTCTTATCCTCACCGATGAAAAAGCATGCGATATCAAGAAAAAATTGTTTTTGCTCGAAACTTAAGGCATCATAACTAATCTTTAACTTTTCATAGACATTCTCAAAATGTCCTTTTCTCAACCGGTCCAATGTCTCTTTCCATTGTTCTATCATCTTTTTTGCGGCAAAGGAATGAGCCGCTTACTTCAAGAGTCAAAGGAAGTCTCCCGGTAGCTAATACAATTTCCCTTGAAAGATCATTATAATCATTTGGAGGAGAGACACTGCCAAATGCATGCCTACTGAAAAGCTCAAGCGCTCTATCGGTGTTCATCACCTCCATTTCATAATCTAAAATTTGATACTTTGGGGTGTTAATATCCTTATTTCTAGTTGTAATCAATATTCTAGATCCTGGATACAAATTTCTCTCTCCAACTAATTTCTCTACTTGTTCTCTATTATCAACATCATCAAGTACAATGAGGACTTTCTTATTGCAAAGTATGTCTCCAGCCCTCTCCATTCCATAAGCAATTTCATCAATGGCCATTATTCCTGCACGATGGCCGATTTCAGAAAGTAATTTTTTTTTGTAACTCAACTAAGCCATTAGTTCTTGATGACTTCTCTCGGACATCTTCAAGGAAACAACAACACTTTCCAAAATGAGAAGAGAGTTCGTTGAAGACAATCTTGGCGATTGTTGTTTTACCGATACCACCCATACCATGAATTTTAATCGTCGCACACCGCTAGAGTCGATGTCTAACAATTTACTTACTGCTGCTACTTGATCTTTAACTCCAACTAAATGTTCAGTCACCGATCTATGTTTTGTCTTTAGCTTTTTCACGACCTCCTCAACTACCAATTTGATGAGCTCGCCATGGCTGCCACAATGGAAAACCATTTTTACTAGGAGAAAATGCGAAATTGCATTTACCTAGCTAGAAGTAATCTTATTCAAGCACCAAATAAAAAACACAACATTCGGACAGATAATTGGACCTTAAAGATCTCGAAATAATCTTCTATGAGTCCATATTGGACATTAACATTACTTCAAAACACACAGCTTATGCACTTGGCAACGGGTGCACTATGTCAAAACCCGAAATTTGATTTGATTTAAACACGGGATTTTAACAATCTTGGGACTATTTTAATAACTTCATGCAAAATAGATATATTTATGAATTTGAAATTGACATTTTGTGATTGATGTTCAAGCAACGTCTATAGAAATTGAACACCGTGTATTCAAGAGGATAAATGTTTTCTGTATTGCAAGATTAAATGATTAGATAGCAATGAACATGACATTTCAGTAGCCCATTCTTTTTTTTTTCTGCCACTGCCCATAATCAGATATTAATATAGCTATGTAGCTATTAGTATGAGTATTCGCCCATTTGATAAGATGACCTTGTTAATCAATTTCACATTTTTTTACAACTGTAGCATAGGTTCCTGGTTTAACGAAAGTCCCACCTCAATAGTACTGAAATTTATACCTCTATGATTCGAGTGTTAACGAAAATTGGGGAAACAAGCATCTTGAAAGCAATTAGCTTACCCTGTATACTTCTTTGCTTCCCACCCCTTGATTGCATCAACATGCATTAGAGCCTTTCTCCACTCATTTACTTCCTCATTGCTCAACTTCTTCTCATGCTTCAAGTTGAGTATGGCATCTTCATACAACGGAGTTTTTAGCTTAACATCATTCGGCTCCACATCGAGGAAAATAGGTAGGATCTCTTTATTGCCTCCCGACCTGGAGGTGTTTGCCACGATTTGCATGAGCTCACGGAGGCACCATTGGCTTGAAGCGTAGTTCCGAGAGAATATGAGTATGTAGATCTTGGTGTTATCGATGGCTTGCCGAAGCGATCCACCGATCCTTTCACCAACATGGAGCTCTTCGTTGTCTCGGAAGACGCAGATTCCAGCATCGATCAAGCTATGATAGAGGTAGTCGGTAAATCCAATGCGGGTATCTGATCCTTTAAAGCTTAGGAACACTTGATACTCGCTTCCCAACAACCTTCCTTCATCTGAGCTCACCATAGTAGTAAGTTTGCTCAGCTTAAACAAATCTCTCTCTGTGTGCCAATGTTCTTAACAAAGAAAGAGGCACGGTGTGAGGAAATAATGGACTAGATATAGGAAAACTAATCAAATGCTATGGGTGGATGAGAAATGGTTGAAGTGGAAAGTCATAATTTTTAAAAGAATAAATAAGACCATAAAAAAATGCTATTGGTCGATGAGAAATTCGAAAAAAAAAAAGAAAAAAAAAAGGCACCAAAGAGGTGACAAAACGTAGTTAGCAATCTTTGCTACCAAACCTTATTACTGAAGAACAAAGTGCTTTTGTGGGGGGAAGACAAATACAAGACAACATCTTGATTGTGCAGGACGTTCTTCACAGATTGCGAACTTGAGAGAGGAAAATGAAGTTCCAAGCTGCTAGATATGCAGAAAGCGTATGATCGAATTGAATGTGATTTCCTTAAAGCATGCTTAATCAAGATAGGATTCTATGATCAATGGGTACAATGGGTGATGCAGTGTGTTTCAACAGTTTCATTCAGCGTCAATTTTAATGGGGAACCTCTGCCTTTCTTCTAGCCAACACGAGGGATTCGACAAGGTGATCTATTATCACCCTATCTTTTTATTATTGTGGCCAATGTTCTATCTAACTTGATAAAACAAGCAGTAGCTGATTGGACACTTCGAGGAATTAAGATGAATAGCAACTGCCCTACTCTATCACATTTGCTATTTGCGAATGACTCCATTTTCTTTCTTAATGGAACAATATTGGAATGTCAAAATCCGGCGGCCATCCTACACCAATATTGCTTTACATTAGGTCAGGTTATTAAACTTCATAAATTAGGAATATATTTTAGTAAATGTTGTCCAATTAACTTGAGGAGGAACATGGCTTTAGGATTGAGAGTTCTAGAAATTGAGAAAATAGGAAAATACTTAAGAATTCCTTCGGATTGGGGAGCCTTGAAGAAAGATATGTTCGCCTGGATTCTTGCCAAAGTTAACACAAAGTTGGAAAGTTGGAAGGAAAACTTGTTATCAAGAGCGGGGAAGGAAATATTGATTAAATCAGTGGTACAGGCTATTCCTCAGTATACCATGTCCATCTTCAAAATCCTTGTTTCAATTTGTAAAGCTATTGAGATGAAAGTTGCTAACTTCTGGTGGAGAAATAGTAATAAAATTGTTGGGGTTCAATGGAAAAAATGGGAAACTCTGAAATTTAGGAAGGATGAGGAGGGCCTTGGCTTCAAAGATTTAATTGCTTTTAATAAAGCTATGCTAGGGAAGCAAGCTTGGCATATTTCACAGCACCCTTAGTCCCTTTTAAGCCAAGTAATGAACCTTTTAAGCCAAGTAATGAAGGGTCTATGTTATCTACAGTGTGACTTTTGGAAAGTTGAAAAAGGTTCCCGACCTTCGTGGGGATGGCAAAGTAATCTTCTGGGAAGAGACTCCATATCTCTACATATTATGTACTCAGTTGGGAATGGAAAGGAAATATTGATTAGAGAGGATAAATGGTTGAAGAGTGGACCTATTGGCAGCCCATCAACAAGATTTGAGCCAGTTCAAGTGGCTGATTTAATTTATTAAGGGACTAGAAAATGGAATTTATTAATGGTAAAGTCATTGTTTGATGATCAAAGAATAAAGGAAATACTGGCAACCCCTATTGGACTGCCTACTGCAGAAGATAAGTTAATCTGGATGAATAACAAGTCTGGGTCATATACAGTGAAAAGCGGCTACTTCACCACTAGAGAAAGTTCAATTAGCACACATACAACAACAGCAATTTCATCTCATCAAACGAAACCCAAATTGTGGAAATACATTTTGGCACTTTGGAACTCTACCTAAAGTTAAACTATTTCTCTGGAATGCATGTCAAAATGCTTTACCCACAATGGACAACTTGCATAGGAGGAAAATAGTACTTGACCCATTATGCCCTATATGCAAGCAGGAAGCCAAAATCATTGAACATACTCTATTGGTCTGCTCTTGGACAGTTTGGATATGGAGAGCTACTCCCCTGAAAATCAAAATTTCAAGAATTGGGTTAACACGGCTTGATGAATGGCTGTATAGGGTGAAAACAGACCCAAGGAGCGCCATCAAGTTCGACCAAACTGCTGCTACCCTTTGGAGTATCTGGAAGGACCGGAATCAATTTATCTTCGGCCAACACCCCCTGCACCCACAACAAACACTATTCAAGGCCATCGCTTTGCAAGAAAATTTCATCACATGGAATTGAAAATCAAAAGGAGAGGAGGAAAGAGCGACCCAACCTTAAAGATGGCAACCCCCGACTTCAGAATCGCTGAAAATCAACATTGATGCTTCCTTTGCCCTGAACGACAAAGTTGAATCAGATTCTGAGGAGAGTAGGGGAGCGGACAAAAATAGGGGAGCTATTGCCTACGTCTGCCGAGACTCCAGGGGCCGTCTCGTCGATGGCTTTACCAGACTGGTGGCAGCTTCCTCGGCGGAACATGCGGAAGCTCTTGCCCTTCTCGAAACCCTAGAGTTCTTCTCCAACTGAACTAATCTCACTTTGCAAGTACATTCTGACTGCCTTCAACTCGTGCAAGAGATTAAGTCTTCGACAAAGATGAACTGGGAAATGAAGGCCATCATCGATTGGGTCAAGACAAAACTGAAGGAGTATGCGGGCCTTTCTCTGGCCCATTGCGGCAAGGATTCTAATAAACCAGCTGATTGGCTTGCAAAAGCTTGTAGATCTAATTCTCTTCCTTCTAATTGGTTAGCAAATCCCTCGCCTACTCTATTTGACTTATTATGCGCCGATACTTTTGATGTATTTCTTCCAAACTTGGCTAAGTAAATCAATAGCCATTGTATTTTCGACCCAAAAAAAAACTTGCATACAGTTGCCGGCCCCCATGTGCGTAAGCTATGGCTAGATATTTACAATATATATTATATATGACATGGCCGGCTTGTTCAAACGCGCATGCAGTTGCAGGCCCCATTTGAATTCTCTCTCTCTACCCTCTTCACTCTGCAACGGGTCGAAAGGACGGTGATGATTATGCCATGCGATGCACTGAATCCAAGGAATCAGACTTCTTTAATTTTGCGTTGTATTATTACTTCTTGTTTTCATTTCTCTTCTGCACAGATAATTTATAGATTACTCTCTCTCTCTCTCTCTCTCTCTCTCGTCGCTCCTTGAGAAATTTACAATGATTCTCGTTGATCTTCGCACACTTGATGGACCATGATCGGTCTCAATTCAACCATGTCTTTTCACGGAAATATTTCATTGACGGGAAAAAATAGTTGACGTCGGTGCAATACTTTCTCTACGTATACCTTCAATCCCATCATCTTACACCTTCTTCCCCTTCTTCGTACAATATTACTACTTGTCGTCTGGCCTCGATTTCTTGAACCACTCCTTGCCCCGCGTTCTCGTGCTAACTCGCTTATTGAACCAAGGTCCCTGATCCGATTTTGGAGGTCCTTCTTGCGCAGTTTCTGGAGGTTTAGCTCTATTCACCAGTGCCATTGTAATATGTTGAACGTATTACACACTATAGGAAAATAGCAAAAACGAATGTTAAGGATCCATTCTTTACATACTTGTTGATATCTAAATTTTCACCACAAAGAAGATCTCTAAGCATTTAATGAATGTTAGGAATTGAATATCAATAACATCAACGAAAATATCAATGCCGCATGATCTTGCAGTCTCTCTCTTTACTGCATTCAGTTACATTTAGAAATTAGGGACGTTCTTGTTTAAAAGTATCATGCTCAATCGGGCATCAACTTAGAAAAGATGTGCGTTTCTACCCTAAACGCACAAGGAGAGGGAATGGGGGATATGGACACTTAAAAGGAATGAAGAGTTGGCGAGATTAAGAGAGGAAGGAGTTGATTTTGGCAAAGTAAAGAAAGATGGAAAAGAGAGAGATTTGGCCTAAATTTGGGGAGAGAGAGAGAGAGAGAGGATGGAAGGGCTCTTCTTTCTTACTGAATAAAAGAGGGACTCACCGAAGATTGAATGGGGCAAATATAATTCGATCATGTAGAAATGGATTTGTTTATCTTCTTTATATTTTTCTTTCTTAGATTTCGTTTTTTTACTTTACTTCATTCAATAAAAAATATCTATCTATATATGGGTTCGTTCGATTGGTTGTGATACAAACAAGAAGTCTTTTTTGGTTAAAAAAAACGGATAACATAAGTGAGAAGAGGCGGTCTATCCAGTTTACCTTTTTTTTTTAATCTGAAAATTGGATTATTCTTATTGGATCTGTTTATTTTATTTTTTTCGATTCATAATTTCAGAATCAATTCCAATTTTATTGCTAGTTCATTGTTTTGATTGCACGAAGGGATTCATTTATCTAATTTTTGTTCTTGAGCATCTAGATTTATTTCTTTGCATGTCATTCTTTAAAGGAAAAAAATTCACTGAATCTGAAAAAGTTATTTACGACAAAATAGGTTTTGAAAACTGAGCTGTCGCTGCAGATCTAACTTGACATTATCGAAGAGAAGACCTCCCTCGCTAACAATCAACTTTGGATTTCTTTTTCTTTTTAAATTTGAAGGTACGGACGTAGAGACAAATTTAATTTTAGAATTTGAACTATGAATTTGGCAAATCCACCTTCCTCGTTGAGAGATGCGATCTCCAAAGCTAAATGATACGAAATAAAATAACATACACATGCGACCCATTTGGATTTTAATTAACCCCGGTCTAATTTTTTGTGGCTCGATCTTGAAATATTATGTTAGATCCCACAAATTCCAAACCACTCCATTTTCCTAAGAAATATATATCAAAATATTGTCCCAAGTCGCTTCACAATGAGTCATATATGCTCTTTAGGGTTCATGCGATCTTTATTCATCCATAACCTCAAGCTTTTAGATTCGTCAATATGCTAATAAACAATAATCAATCATCAATTGAGTCGATTGATTGAACACTTAGTGAAATACACGATTTCCAATAGTTATTTTTACATTGAACATTTTTCATATAATTTAGGATTAAGTGCAATATTTATCAATAAGTAAGGAACCACATTAAATAAATTAAAAAATTCAAGATATTACACATTAAACTAAAATTCATGTACCATTCGAATCATTTTCCCAATCAAACTTTAATTATTCATATGTTTACCCGATTCCATATATTATTACTTTGCTATTTTAATTGCTGTTTTACACAAATAATCTCTCTCTCTCTCTCTCTCTCTCTCTCTCTCTCTCTCTCTCTTATGATTCTCTTGAAAATTACGTAAGCATCCTTTACTTAATAACACCCAAACAAAGAATTCACAAATCATGTTTAATCATATTTGATTTATGTACATGTCAAGATCATATGACATTGAAAATTATGTAAGCATATTTTATTTAATAACACTCAAACAAAGAATCCACAAATCATGTTTAATCATATTTGATTTATGTACATGTCAAGATCATATGACATTGAAAATTACTTAAGCATCCTTTACTTAATAACACTCAAACAAAGAATTCACAAATCATGTTTAATCATATTTGATTTATGTACATGTCAAGATCATATGACATTGAAAATTATGTAAGCATATTTTACTTAATAACACTCAAACAAAGAATCCACAAATCATGTTTAATCATATTTGATTTATGTACATGTCAAGATCATATGACATTGAAAATTACGTAAGCATCCTTTACTTAATAACACTCAAACAAAGAATTCACAAATCATGTTTAATCATATTTGATTTATGTACATGTCAAGATCATATGTTGTCATAACACGCGCGACCTATGTGGCATTTTACTAATTAAGAGGAAATGAGTGTATAATAAATATGTGATGTGTGGCTCCTTGAGGAACTTATAACGGTTCAATCTTGTCATTTCTCGGATAATTCTTCATATTAAGCTTTCATGAATGATTTATCGGTCATGATTTGTGGTTTAGCAACTCTCGAGATCATGCCCTTGGAACTTAGCCTGCCTTTTTGTGTGCGTGCGTGCGTTTTTTTTTTTTTTTTCGGTGCGCATGTGGTTGCACGTCGGCCGAAATGGTGAGGATTCCCCTGCCACTCACCAAGGGTACGAATTATTTTGTCCTTTTCTTCCGTTTTCTTGTTTTATCTTCTCAAGATGAATTCAATTATATGATGTTAGATGCTCGCCTACTTCTGTTTTCTTCCTAAATACATGTTTTCCTGCTACTTTACGATGATAAATGTTCGTCAAATTTTTTCAACAGATATATAGAACAACATAAACACAAAATTATTTCCTCGAGTAATGATTAGTTAAGTGATAGACCGTTTAGTGTTTTTTTTTTGTTTGGATGTGACTAAGTATGTGTTAATATTACAGTATACTTCTGACACTAAAACCAATATGTAAGGCCACATTTTTCATCGTGGGGAGAATTACCAAAAAAGTCATAAACATATTGCAATTGTGTCAATTCAGTCCTAAACTTTTTTTGGGGCCAATTTAGTCCTAAACATTTTACGATTGTGCCAATTTAGTCCATCCGGTCAAAATTGGCCGACTGGTGCTGACGTGGACGCCAGGCAGGGACAGCTGGCTGGCGAACGTTGATGTGGCAATTTTTAAATATTTTTAAATATTTTTTTTTCAAATTTTTTATTTTTGACATTAATTTTTTTTCCCATCTTCTTCTTCCTCACTTCCATTGAGTCTAAACAGATCTATGTGGCATTACCACATGAGATTATCCAGATTTTTAGTAAGGTTATCATTCTGGATTTGCTCAATGATCTCCTGGAGATATCGCCGGCTTGGCCAATCTTTTATCCTCTTGATCTTATATTTTTCACTGTGATAAAGAGTATGAAAAGCATGCCTCATGATGTACATATTGATTTTTGCTGATGCCTTTGGTCTTGACAAGAAGTCAACAAGCACATTCTTCTTCCCAGCAATGTGTTTGGTTTCAAAAGAATATTTTGAGAACCATTCAACCAATCGAAGCAGTTGAGAATTTGGAACTTGCTTCTATTTGAACTTGGTTATCTGAGGAAAAGATGCCATGTCTAATTCTACCAGGAAGTGGTGACCGATGAGATAGAATTTGAACTTTTTTATTTCATTTTTCACCGCCAAGAATTTTTTAAAATTGGAATGATAATGCATTTTAGCTTGGGGAAATTTTCCACTTTTATAGGCACAAAAATGCCTCTTGATACCACCCGCCGCGGTGGCTCCGCTAGATAAGGCTCCGTTGATCCTTGTCCTCAAGGTGAGGGGTTCGAAACCCAGTGGAGACGCTTGGTGTCTTAAATGCTTGCATGGGGTGGTGGTTCCCTTGTGTGGCCCCAGGATTTACCTACCGGCTATATGAGTTTCCCTAGATCATCAAAAAAAAAAAAAAACAAAAAAAGATGCCTCTTGCCACCACCCGCCGCGGTAGCTCCATTGGATAAGGGTTCGTTGATCTTTGCCCTCAAGGTGAGGGGTTCGAAACCCAGCGGAGGCGCTTGATGCCTTAAATGCTTGCATGGGGTGATGGTTCCCTCGTGCGGCCCCAAGGTTTGCCCGCCGGCTGCCGGCTGTATGGGTTTCCTTGGGTCATAAAAAAAAATGATGCCTCTTGCCATCAATTTCTTCAAATATGATGGCTGCCCAGTATCTATCACTGGCGTCAGTCTGAAGAATTCTCTTCCCTGTTGATAGGATTTGCAATGGAGGAAGAGTCTGCATAATTTTCTTGAGTTCAGCGACTACTTTAGTCTGAGATTTTCCCCAAGGTGAGGGATTTTTCTTCAACATTATCAACAATGGGATCAGTAGTTGTGTAATGTTGGGGAAGAAGTCTCTGAGATAATTAATTATCCTAAGAAATTGCTGAACTTGCTTTGTTGTAAAAATTTCTTCAGGAAATTTCAACAATTCTTGAGAAATGTGTAGCTCTGGATAGTATGTACCTTTGTTAAGGTGCATACCAAGAAATTCAATTTCTATTCGGACAATATTCATCTTTCTTTGAGACAGCATAATCCCATGCTTTTTCACAATATCTGCAAATTGTTGAAGGAGTCGGTAGTGCGACCGCTCATCAGGGTTGTAGAGCAGGATATCGTTGATGTATACTGCTACACTTGACAAGATTGGTTGGAAAATTCGACATATTGCCTTTTGAAAAAGGGATGGTGCTACCTTTAGGCCAAAAGGGAGAAATTTCCATTGGAAATATTGATTTGAGATACAAAATCCTATCTTGGTCTGTCTTCAAGATGGATGCCCAATTGCCAAAATCCGGTTTTGAGGTCGAATTTGGAGTAGATTTGGGCATTGGTTAATCCAGTAAAAAGGGAATTTCTGGATGGTAAAGGGAATTTGTTATCTTGGAGAAAAAGATTAAGAGGCTGGTAATTAATTACCAATTTAATCTTTCCTCTATTTTGCTCGGCTCACTTATTGACATAGAAGGCTTTACAAGCCCATTGGGAATTAGAGATTTCAATAAGGCCTTATTGCAATAGTTTTGAGCATTCCCTTTGAGCTAAAGCCAAATGTTATGGCTTCATTCCTATGTGACTCGCTTTGGTTGGATTGATATCTTCATTCTTTTTTAAAGGAAGACGAACAAAGAACTTTGAATTTTCTCATAAAGGATGAGGACACTTTTAAGCGAACTCAAAATGAGATTCCGAACAGGATTCTAACAAGCTTTGTATGATTAGATCTAAAAGACTCATTTGAATAGAAAAAATTCTTTGGATATTGACGAATTTAAAGAATTGGTCCTTATCCTTAAGACATTTTCAAGGAATAATTCGGAGCTGAGAAATCTCAGTCATGATGTCGCAACCAATAATCAGATATTTATTGGGGAGATTGGACCCGGAGATTTTTGTGGTTATAGAACACTAGGGAAAAAAATGAACAATTACTAGAGTAGTTCTTACATTCGTGGAAAAAGTATCTCCTGAGACAGAGTTGAAGTATCGAACATAGGGAGTCCAATATTCTTCAGGAAGAACTTTAGTATCTAAGATTGAAGAACTTGCTCTAGTCTCTATGAGAGTAATGACAGTGATAGGCTTAGCAAATTTTGAAGTGAAAATTTTCACAGGGAAGTGAGGACAATGAGTTTGGCTTGAAAATATGTCAGTGTTTTGTTCTCAAGAAGTGAGAGATATGTGAAAAATATCTTCGAATCTGAATCTGAATCAGTCTCACTAGGAGTTTGGTAACAAGGAATGACACAAAGAGTTTGTTCAGATGATTCTTCATCCGCAGAGAATAAAAATTTGATATAATCATTTTCAAGAAAAAGACCTGTCTCATTCTCTATATGATGTATAAGATGATTCTGACGTTTTTTTTTGCTTGGGGATAGTTTTTGGCAAAATGTCATTTCTGATTGCAGATGAAGCATCGATTTAATTTCTTGTGGCATGTGCGATCCTTCCTTTTGCATAGGTATCTCCATTTCTTCTTCCTTTAGAAGTGCTTGGAGCTGTGCTTGGATTTCTTTATACAGAGCTTCTTGAAGTGCTTCTTTTTTCTGGAAGATTTTCCACAAGAACCATCACAATTTCGCTTAGAGCATTTGATCTTTAGCTTCTAGCGAGAGCATACTATATCAAGTTCTCTATTATCCTCGATGTAAGTCTAGATCATTTGGCGTTTTATACACAATTCTTCGAGGCACAAATGGATTTCTTGTTGGATTTCTCCCAAATGGAATATCTTGAATCCTCCTTTGTCTATCGAGAAATGTTCTCTCAACCGTTTGGGATAACTCCTTAGGGATGGAGGTCAAGAAAACGTGCTTCAAGTTTGGATTAGCACCAATCTGATAAAAGAGCTTGAGCATTTCTCGATAATGCTTATCAAGATATTTTTTTCTGCAAAGAGTAGCATATTTTTTCAAAAAATTCTCTTCTTTTGAGCTATTGGAGATCAACAGGTTTTTCGACAAAGAAATGGTATAAAAGAGTAACGGCATGGCCAAAGTAAGGTGAAAGTAAAAATTGAAGCTAGTCTTGTTCTTTCACAGATTGCCACCAATATTTGAGGCTGCCTGTAAACCTCGTGACAAAACTAAGAAGGACATCATATTTATCATGGTTGGTAAGTGCTTGGGCATTTAACCAAGTATGAAATTCCTTAAGTCTTTCTGGCCATTTGTGATAGGGAATATCATTGATAGTAAAAAACTGTTTTGATGCAGTAGATACATGCTGAAAAGGATTGTTTGGCTGAACCTCTGGTTCAGAGGAGTTTGATTCCATATCATGGTCTGAAGGGTCAGCCATGAATACTAATAAAGTTACTGGTACAATGGGAAAGGAATCAATGGAAGGGATTGCGAAGGATGATGAGGACAAGTGGGATACCGAATCTAATTTAGTATAAAAAATATTCGGAAAAGCTGATTCTACTGGAAATAGAATCCGATCTATCGAGATGACAAGATCAGGTGGTTGAGTAACAGGATCAAGCTATTGTTCCTAATTGCCCAAATCTCTCAAGAAAGATTCTAACGGGTTTGATAGCATTATTATGTCTGGCTTTTCCCTTATGACAAGCGATGATTCCTTAGGCATCTTTTCTTTCCCATTTTCTTTCTTGATTCGATCTAGTTCTTTAAAATGATTTTGCATTTCAGCTACATCTGTCTTATCTTGTCTGACAAGAGCATTTGTGAGAGCAGCAAAGGGTGGTGGAAGAGGGGGATGCTCTGTCCGCAATGTAGTTGGAAATGAATTGAGTCTTCCTTCTTCAAGGATTTAGATTTTCCTTTTGAGCTTCTCTATTTCCGCTTTAGGACTTTCGAGATAATGATATCCTAAATGTTGTCTAGATTCGAAGGCATGGAGCCTTTTTTGGAAATCTGAAAGCATCTTCTTAGTGGTTTCATCATATCTTTGAAGATCTTATTGCACATTCACAATCTTGGAATCAATATCTTTGAACGCATTGTTATGTGCTAAAAGAGTCTCCGATTGCCAATTTAAGATAGCTTCAACATGAGTCATTTTCTGTCTTCCAGGTTCATCCACATCAATAGGAGCAGGTATCTTAGGAGCATGCTTATATCTATCTTACGGATCGATAAATTCTTCTGGAGCAGGAAACGTGAGTTTTGAGCTTTCTCGAACAAGAGAGGGAAAGTCTGACTCATGAAACATGGTGATAGAAGAACTCGGTGGCATTTCTACTGGAGTCTCAAGTGGGTATGAATGCTTCTTTGCCCACTTTAGAATTGGCTTATAAAACGGGGAAAGTGCTAGCTTTTTCTGAGAGGGAGATGGAGGAGGTGATGGTGGTGGAGTCGGTGAAACTGGGGGTGGAGTAGTGAACTCTGGTGGTGGATTTGGTACATAAGAAATCATGAACTGGAATTTATCACACTCACCAAGAGTATCAATGAAAGGATCTCCGTTCAAGTATCTTTGGTACATGGGATCCTTTGGCTTCTTGGGTCTCCGTCGAGGTCTTGCATTTAGATCTACCTCGTCGGGAGAGTTTATACAATAGGAACATTCACAAAAGGGGTCCCAAAAATAGTAGCCTTACTTATCTTTGTAGTAATGGACAGGATGTCCATCACTATTGAAGTGTCGAACAAGCTTTTTTGGATTTGGCTCGAAAATTGACTCAGAAACATATGGTTCAATCATGAAAAGAGTTTGGAAGATAGAAGGACTATTTCCTTTTCCTTGCCAAATTTGATGGAAACAGTTCCATCTTTCTTTCTAACAAACTTAGAGTCCGAGGACTGGAAATGATTTTATTCTGATGCAATTTCTCATAGTTGGTGATCCAAGTATCTGAAAATAATGGTTTGGACAGTACCAATACAAGCATGCTGGTACTCTAAGAATCTAGTATCCAATAACGCTATTCTTGCCACAACTGACAATCTGTTGGAATTCATGTCGGTGGAAGACAACTTACCTGATTCTGATGCGCAAACAGCAAATGGCCCTGGTACAAACGTTGAATTACCGATGATACACGAACAACACTTCCTCACGTTAGTTTGGATGCAATCACGAGGAAAGCACCTGATTTCCACAGTGTAAATGCCTATTGTTCTTGCAAAGATGAAATGGAATGCCTTCTTCTTCCTTAATGGAAATGGAGAGAAATTTGGTGCGTATGTTTGCCAACTAGTCCAACGGTTGTGTTCGGGAGGCTTTTATACGTCTCCATGACACCCCTACAAATGGTGTCCTTCCATCGTACTGTATCAAGTCCAAATGGTGCGGTCCAATCGCACCCCATCATGGACGTACAACATCTCCCACTCGGACATGATAGACTTGATAGCTCTCTATCAAGAATATAAGGCATTCAACATTCATCAACTTTACAAACCAATTCATACTGGCAAATAAGCCGTGCGACCAGTGAGTACACATGCACTTGGGAGCTCAAATTATGCACTTGTTAGGGATAACATAATGGCTACAACCCCGAAAAGAAATAAACAATCGGTGTCTCATAGTGCCCCAGACATATTTTGTTACATCAATCCAAATATACCTATCTCTTAAAGGCTATACTTGATTATTCTAAAAAACACCATGTATTTATAATTACATCCGCAATCATATAGGGCGATATAATTGGCCGACCAGTAAATACATGTGATAGATGTAAAACAACAATAGTCTTCCTTCGCACTCATGTCTCTCTCAATTTCAAAACAACTGCTTTTCTAGACATGTCCCATAGGCCATATCTATTCATGACCGCCTGTAACATGCTAAAGTAGCAACATTGATCTTTCACTTCGAGAACATAGTCAGAAGTAACATAAGGCACAAAATTGAGGTAAAATACAAATTACCTCAAGGGCTCACACGATGAGTAAATAGGGATAATTTTATACAAATTGGTCGTACAATGCACATGTAGTATGAATTACATGTTATAGTGGATTACTCTTTCTATAAGAGCGTATGTCAATTATCAAATATATACACCATATAGATCTTAGCCTAAACATAGTCACGTGCTTCTCACGTACTCATGTTTAGGCCGAGTGCTATATCGGCTCGCTTTCTATAGAGCCCAATTAAGTACTCGCATCTGGCATCTTTTAGGCATACATGATTGTGGGACTATCATGTGCAGTCTTATTATAAACAAATCACAGACCTCATCTTGACTCCAATCAAGGCGACATATTTTATGTACCAAACTTGCTCTTCAGCATTTATTTGTACATAACGTCTCATCTCAACGTGTTAACTATAGCACTTGAGGTGATTGCTCGTATGAGTGAGTCAAACATTGCCTGCTGACATACTTTTCAATAATATATGTGTGTTTGTGCTAGTCTCATAGTGGATTTGTACTTATTGATAAAACATCAAATCACTAATAAACAAACAAATACAATACATCTATCCACAAATACATAAACCAATGATCCTCTACAATAACAGATATCACATTCTACGCAATTCTAGTGACATCCTATGGGTCAAGAATATGTCTCTAGGAATAGCCTTCGTAAATGGATCAGTAACTATTATATTGGTTGAAATGTATTGCAGGATCACTTCTTTCTGCGCTATAATATCTCTGATGAAGTTATTTTTTATGTCAATGTGCTTTGTCCTTCCATGATACTTGGGATCTTTCACATAGGCAATGGCTACTTGACTATCGCAATAAACTGTCACCGGTCTTGGAACTTCAGTGACAGTGGCTAAATTTTCCAATAAACATTTTAGCCATACTGCTTCTTGCACTACGGCAGAACATGCAATAAATTATGCCTCCATCGTAGACAAGGCCATGCATGTCTATTTCTTGCTATTACAAGAAATCGCACCTCCATTGAGCAAGAACGCATATCCAGAAGTTGATTTACGCTCATCCAGGTCTTCACCCTAATCGGCATCTGAATAACCCAATAGGCATAAATCATTCCATTAGTAACAAAGTCGATAGTCCATGGTGCCCTTCAAGTATCTCACAGAATCCTCTTCATTGCTTTCCAGTGTGCTTGATCGGGATTTGATTGATATCGGCTCACCAATCCCACGGCATAACATATGTTGGGTCGAATACACATCATAGCATACATCAGACTTCCGACTGCACTAGCGTAAGGAACAATTTCCATCACTTTAATTTCTTCTGGAGTCTTAGGACACATCTCAGTACTTAGGCCTTCACCTTACATGACAGGGGTATCAATGGGATTACAATGCTGCATATTGAAACGCTCAAGAATCTTCATAATATAAGACTCTTGTGATAAAGTAAGGAGTTTCCTCAATCAATCTCTTTCGATCTTAACTCCTAATATATAAGCAGCTTCTCCCATGTCATTCATCTCAAAATTGGAGGACAACCATTCTTTTATGGTGATAACCAAAACTTTGTCATTTCCAACTAACATAATATCGTCCACATAAAGTGATAAAATCGCAAATTTATCTTTGGATCGTTTGACATATACACATTGATCTTCTTCGATCATCGTGAAACCAAAAGTTATTATTGCTCGATGAAAACGAAGATACCACTGTCTAGATGATTGCTTAAGGCCATATATTGAGCGATGAAGGTTGCAAACTTTATGCTCTTGACCTTTAGCTATGAAACCTATTGGTTGTTTCATATAGATTTCCTCATCTAATTCTCCATTGAGAAATGCCGTCTTTACATCCATTTGATGTAATTCAAGGTCCAAATGTGCAACGATGGCTAGAATAAGGCATATTGAGGCAAACCTTATAATTGGTGAAAAATTCTCCTCATAGTTTATACCCTCTTGTTGAGTATAACATTTTGCCACAAGGCGAGCCTTATACTTTTCAATGGATCCATCTGCCCTTTGCTTAATCTTAAAGACCGATTTGTTTCCAATGGCCTTACGATTGGGTAGTAGATCAACCAAGTCCCAGACATGGTTTACCCTCATTGACTCCATCTCATCTTTCAAACCTTTTATCCATTCTTCCTTATCAGAGGATGAGAGAGCCTCTTGAACAGTCTTAGGCTCGACATCGTCCTTTTGAGCAATCATAAATGCTTCCCCTTCAATCTCAAAACAACGATGGGGAATACTTTTACGATTACTTTTACGCAATTGAATTTCTTTTGAATTCAATTCATCAGGCGATGCAACACTCCCACTAGGTCTTGTGTGTTGAGGTAAATCTTCATTTCCCTCTACAACATCAGTGGGTATGTTATCAAGATCTTCCATCTCATATAATTGGAAGTCCTTATCAATCTCACATCTACTAGGAAAATTGTTCTCCAAAAACGTGACATCTCATGACTTCATTTCGGTCACTCTTCCATCAGCTTGTTCACCTATGAACACGTACCCTTTGGAGTATTCGGAATATCTTATAAAGATACATTTCTTCCCTCTAGGACCTAATTTGCTATGTTTATGGGAAGAATCATGAACATAAGCTGCACATCCCCATGGACGTAGACTACTCAATTCTGGTTTCCTATCAGTCCATAATTCATAAGGGGTGGAAGTGACCGATTTTGAGGGCACACGGTTAAGTATATAGGCAGCAGTCAATAACGCATCTCCCCAATAAGAGATAGGTAAATTTGCTTACGACATCATAGACCTAACCATTTCCAATAGGGTTCTATTCCTTCTCTCAGCTACCCCATTTTGTTGTGGAGTACCAGGAATAGTCAATTATCGTACAATTCCTTTTCATCACAAAAAGCCTTGAATTGCTCCGATAGATACTCACGTCCACGATTGGTTCTTAATGCCTTTATTGATTTGTTCAACTGATTCCCTGCCATTGTCATATATCGTCTAAAGCAGTCTAATGCTTCTGACTTATGGGAGATCAGAAAGACATAACCGAAATGTGTGAAGTCATCTATGAAGGTGATGAAATATGAGGCTCCATGCCTCGCCCTTACATTCAAAGGACCACAAATGTCAGAATGTATGAGATGCAATGGAAATTCAGCTCTAGTCCCTTTACTGAATGGTTTTCTAGTTGCTTTTCTCGCTAGACAATGTTTACATACGGATAGACTAACATTAGTGAGTGACCCTAAAAGGTCTTCTCTAGCTAATCTTTGCATTCTTTGCAATCCAATGTGACCTAATCTAGCATGCCAAGTGCTTGCATCAATCTTAACATTATTAGAAGATGTAATTAAAGAAAAACAACAATCAACATTAACATTGTACTGATTATAGTCAATGTCTAACACCATAAAACCATTCGATATATGACCTGAACCATAATAAATTGTTTCATACAAAATGTCAACACAATCACCATGGAAATTCAATACATAACCTAAGCTAAGAAGAACAACTATAGAAACCAAGTTTCGTCGAATATCTGGAGCATAAAGGACATCATGTATGAATAGGTTTCGACCATCACGTAAAATTAATTTACATGTGCCGATTCCCTTCACTTCAACTCTTGAGTTATTCCCAACATATATCCATCTTCTTCCAAGTGGTATCCGACGATACTCCACAAATGCTTCTCAGTCTCTAGCTACATGGTATGTTGCTCCTGAGTCTACAGTCCACATTGGATGAGATTCAGAAAGCTACAATACTAGAAACAAAAGCATTACTCAAAGTAATGGAGTAATAGGGTACCTTTTTCGGCTCAGTGCATTCACGAGCAAAATGACCCATCTTGCCACAATTGTGGCACTCCATCTTGGCCTTGTCCTTCCTCCCACCACGTTTCTTGCGTCAGAAGGTCTTAGCCCTCTTGGGTGCCTGATCAGTCCTATTCCCTTTGTTGTTGAACTGAAGATTCCTCTTGCGCTTAAAGCCCGAAACTTTGCGCGAACTCGATTCAGCAACATAAGTATGGGTAGAGGATCTCGCAGCCTCTAGGCGCTCATCCTCTAATTCCAAATGATGTGCAATATCATCAAAAGTGACAATATTCTCATTATGCGTCATATTGATCTTCATATGCTCCTAATTGTCAGGAATAAACCTTATAACAGCCTGAACTTGCTATTCATCAGTAAGGAAGTGGCCTGCCGACTTCAACTCACAGATCATATTTGACATCTCCCGAAGATGCTGCCTCATCGTTACATTTGGGTGCTTTCGGAAACTATCAAACTTGATGATGAGTCTCCTCAGTTTAGTGGCAGATGTACCCCCAAATTTATCTTTCAAGGCAACCCACATAGCTTGAGCTTTCTCATAACTCTCAAACTCACACATGAGATCATCTTGCATACAGCTCAGCAACGTGATGCAAGCAACGCTATTTTTCTTTTTCCAAGCTTGATAAGCTTCCAGATTTCTCCTGTGTTGAGCTGAAGTTCCATGCTCAGGTTCATCCATGGTATGGTTGAGGGTTTCCAAAACCTCTTTCTCCTCAAGGGTGTACTGAACCTTTCGGTGCCAAATATTATAATTGTCACCGTTCAGCTTCTCACCCTTATTGAGGTCAGCCACAATGGTCTTGGATGCCAAAGCCATAATCAATTGCTATAACACATTGACATAATAAACACAGAATCAATACTAGCACACTATACAGAGTAACACACATATTTAATTTGCAGAAAAGACAAACTAAATTAATGATAATTCAACAAAAGACACAAAAGCAAAAGTTCACAATGTTCCCAATCAACTTCTATGTACAATTGTTATATTATCATTAATTAGTTTAATTTGCGCAAATTTTAAGTTCTAGGTGAGAACTCCTTTCAATTCTACCAACCTACGAACTCCCACTAGGAAAAATAATTACATGACCTTATATAATTTCTACATTTTTCCTTAACACAAAAACATAGCATGATAATAACCAACGTATAAACAACAATCATGCTTCAACTATAATTAAAATTTCAATTCAACATGTAATGGATTTCCTACCATTGTTCTAATTTTCTAGCAACTAGAAAATTGCAAGTATATTAAAATATATACACCATATCATTGAACCAAGCTCTACACATCATATATAACATCATTTAAACACAAGCTAGCTATTGTATTTCCTAAATCGCAAGAAAATACAAGCTACAAATGAATAAACTGCATTATACCCCAAAAAAATATGCATACAAAGGGTTTCCTACGCATTTTCATATATTTATAAAATTCGAAAGTATAAAATAATTATACCACTGTGTAGGGAACATCCATATGAACCAAACGCCATTGACCACTCTCCAATTAGAGCCCGCACGCGCCCCCATGCGCCAGCGAGCCAAATGGCTCCTAGCCGGTCCGACCGGTCCAACCGGTTTGACCGCCGGACCGGTTGACCGGTCAACGGTTGGGTCGAGTTGGGTCAACCGGGTCGGATCCCAGTTCAGGTCATGGGTCGGGTCGGGTCGCCGGCCAACCAACTGTCGCCGACGGTGACATCATTGATGACGTCATCCGGCGACCGACCATTGGATGACGTCACGGTGAGGTCACAACGCGCCGGTTCGCCGGCTAGTGTGTCGCGCACGTGCCAGTTCGCCGACCGACGCAGCTGCTTCTAGCCACACGTGTGGGCACATCTGGTGTCTCCTGGCGGCGCTCAACCCATCGTCGGACTCGTCTTGATGAGCTCTTTCACCCTGTATATTCAAAAATTAATTTTGACGAAAAAATTATTTTGAAAAACAGCCAAAATTTCACGGATGCACGCGACCCCGAACCCGTTCTTTGCTCCAGTTCAATTTCGAGTTTTTCATATTGAAATTCCGACTATCAATGATATAAACAGTGTAGAATACAATCTCTTGATCTCAATATCAAATGGTAAATAAGAAAACTCGATGAAAAACAAGGCAAAAATCACGACCGTGCTCTGATACCAATGTTGGAATTCATGTCGGCGGAAGACGACTTACCTGATTCTGATGTACAAACAACAAATGGCCCTGGTACGAATGTTGAATTACCGATGATACACGAACAACACTTCCTCACGTTAGTCTGGATGCAATCACGAGGAAAGCACCCGATTTCCACAGCGTAAATGCCTAAACTTCTTGCAAAGATGAAATGGAACGCCTTCTTCTTCCTTGATGGAAATGGAGAGAAATTTGGTGCGTATGTTTGCCAACTAGTCCAATGGTTGTGTTTGGGAGGCTTTTATACGTCTCAATGACACCCCTACAAATGGTGTCCTTCCATCGTACAGTATCAAGTCCAAATGGTGCGGTCCAATCGCACCCCATCATGGACATACTAGCTAAAGTACAACACAATCCCTTACTACCATGAAAAGTGAGAGCAGGACGAACAACTCCATAATGGACATGAGAATATCCTTATTGGATCAATTGCCTAGGAAATTCTTGAGGAATTTTGAACTTGTAGGACTGAACGTACTCTTTTACTTCATTTGGAGTTTGACGAATGAGTTGGCGAATAGATCGGATAGGAGAGAATGATGAAGTGGGTTCAGCAAAAGCAGAATACGGGTTAATGAGAGGGAGTTGAGTTTCAGAAATCTTGGTGTCATCGCTAAGAGAGATTTCATAAAGATAGTCTATCTTAGAAGTATTGGAAACATGAAAATCTGAAGAGGTTGAAGAAGAAGAGATGCAGCGAGAGAAGCAGGGGCTTCAAGTATTTATGGATCTGTCATGATGTAAAGAGATCTTCTCGGTACTGGATTCACCTACTGAGCGCATGGAACTAATATATTACAAACAAAACCATGGCTTTAATACCAATATGGGGGTCTCATCCCCAAAAGACGTCTTTAGAGGAGAGGTGGGCCGCAGCGGTTATAAAGTAGGTCAGCGGGCTTCTCCCAAGCGATGGGGAAGTCCATTGGGAAAATTGAGCCAAATGAACCCATAGAGCATTGGGGACCAAAAAGTAAAGTGGGTTGACAAAAACCCTAAATTACTCGACTCCCTTGCTTGGGCACTGGCCCTCCACACTTTCCAATCAATTAATCTCCGTGGGTTTCTTGTAATAATTGCTAATTGAATATACAAAATGTGCTGCATTTAATATCATGTTTTCTGAAAACAAAATTCCATTTCCGCGAACGGGTCATTAAGAGTTGTTTCATTAGTTCACTATTTTTCAGGAAAAATATGTTTGGTATAGTTTTTATTTTCCTCATGTTTGAATCATGACATTACTTTTCCTCTAATATTTGAGAAGCAAAAATCAAATGAAAAAACAATTTATACTAAGATAATTTAAGCCAACATTTCTCTCAACTTGTCGACTCATCAAAACCAGGTTACATATTGCAAATGCTTGTATTGGCATCCAACATTGTAAGTATGAAGGTCGGGTTGCTTCGTTGGGCTGCTCGGTTGTAGCTGAGTCTCCAACTCATTGGTGCTGAAGTTCCTTCTTGGCACCCAAAGCTTCACAATAGTCTCCTATTTTACTTTTATCTATCCTATTCTAACTCATCTCTCTTTTTCAGATTTTTACTCTACCTCTTTACAGAACATAGGAATACAACCTCACATATAAAATTAAAAGTCTTCTCTCCACCTAATTCTCTTATTATTGGGCGGCATGCCTAGCGGGTAGGATGATCTCCTAGTTTATCTTCTTAATTATCTTCTTAATTATTCAAAAAATTTCCTTGGTTGAATTAAGGAATCCTTTTGTTGATTCATTTTTATAAGCTATATGTAAGTGATTATCTTTATGAAAATATTATCCAAATTAATCATTTTTTGCAAAATAAATAGAGTTTTAATGGACCATAACTAATCTCTATCCAGTCACTGGTTAGTGGTTTAAGAACAAGGATTATTATTGAAACAAATAAGTAATCTAAAATATGAAAATAACTAACATGGTATTCATAAGACTTGCGAGATATGTGTTATCAATGTTTGAACGTATAATCCATACCCTTAAACCTGTTTTTGATCATCTGTGATGGAGAGCTTGCAATTTCTAACATGAATTAACATGTTTATACATGATAATGTGGCATACCAAAAACTGAAAGTGACATAAATTGATGCAAATTTAATATATGTACATTTTATAGCTAACTAGCAAAAATATACTAGCAAAAATATAGTGTTTTCCAGTTACACAACTTGACACTATTACAAAACTCAATTAAGATGCGTGGATAGAATTGCCCGCCCTTGTGGTAACATAATATAAGCATTAAAAGCATGTAAAAAGTAGTTTAGCCTTTGCCATTGACTGAGACTGTCCCGACGTTTTCATGAAAATGTGCCCGCACCGACACTTTCATTTAAAGAAACTAATTAATAAACATTAATATTCTTGAATTCACAAGTGGTGTCAAGACGTTAATTTCAATATTTACAATGAAAATAGTGAGTAAAAAATCGACTTTTTAATACTTTTGATACTTTGGCTACTGTGATCTTGGAACAAATTAAAGGAAAAAAAATTAAGATTATTATGAATGAAAATTAACGAATTGGAAGGGAAATTAATATTTATGGCAAGATTTTTTTTTTTTTGTTGCAAAACAGGCACTCCTTGCACAGTCACTCATTCATCCAGTGAATCAAAGTGAGGAATGTAAGTCTTGGGCAATAATTAGTGAGGATTCCCTTCACACTCACCAAGAATATGAATATTCTTGTCCCTTTTTTTCCCTTTTTCTTTTTTCTGATTTTATCTTCATTCAATCATATCAACCCGAAACATCAGAGCACCTATTTTTATTATGTCCTTGGACTTCCCAGGTCTGGTCCCACCCCCAAATCAACTATCCCATTCAACCAGCAGAAATTACACGCATCGAAGACTGGCTAGCTAACATACTTGCTATTAAACATCAGTTACCTGGATCTGAGCTCATCGCCACACTACTGTGGAATATCTGGAAGTCCCGCAATAGGTTTATCTTTCGCCATCAGACTCCTGCTCCATCCTATGTCATAGCTGAAGCTCAAAGTCAGGCCCGCACTGCTGTCATATCTTCTACTTCTGTTGATTGACATCTCCCAGATTTGGATAGCTTATGGCGTCCGCCTGATCCCGGAGTTCTGAAGATGAATGTTGATGGGGCTTTCAAGCCAGGCAGTGATAAAGGATCAGTCGCCTTCATTTGTCGAGATCATAAAGGATATATCGTTGAAGGAATTACAAAGACCGTACCTGCGTCTTCTGCTTTGCAGGTGGAGGCTCAAGCACTGTGTTTCGCCCTCAACCATTTGATCAACTCAAACCGGACCTCCGACCCCATTATCATCGAATCAGACTGCCTTGTTTTGGTGGAAGCGGTGAAAGATCCCCATCTGTCGCCATGGGAGGCTCGCCCCTTCCTCGCCGAAGCTGCTGTCCTTCTCCCTCGTCTCGTCAAGTCACGGATTAGGTTTTGCCGCAGAACAGCCAATGCTGCTGCGGATTGGGCTGCTAAGGCCCATGACAATGGTCTTTTGAAGTATTCTCGGGCTTCCTTTCCCCCGTCTCCTTTGCTCGATATTTTAGCCTTCGATGTTTTTCATCCTGGTTGTACTGCTACTTTTATCTAATATATAACCAGTTTCTGACCCCCAAAAAAAAAAATTTAGCTGCTCGCCTACTTCCGTTTTTTTTTTTTCTACATTTAATGTTTTCATATTACCTAATGACGATAAATGTTGGGCGAATTTTTTTCAACA
Source organism: Eucalyptus viminalis (assembly GCA_014182385.1). NCBI lineage: Eukaryota > Viridiplantae > Streptophyta > Magnoliopsida > Myrtales > Myrtaceae > Eucalyptus > Eucalyptus viminalis. The sequence continues at coordinate 16,906,949 of CM024529.1, read as the reverse complement.
GATTTGTAGAACTACATGGATAAAAGCTTCAATCCTCGAGTAACGATTAGTTAAGTGATCAACTATTTGGTTTTTAGTTTGGTTTGGATATGATAAAATATGTGTTAAAATTACAGTATTTTTGCGCCGAGACTAATTTGTAAGGCCACATTTTTTTATCGTGCAGTGGAGGCCACCTCGATACGTGTGAACAATGCTTTTACACACGTCTGTTGGATTAATATTCCAAACGAAAATTGCATTGTCTCACGTTGTCCAAAAGAATTGTATGAATTTAGCTCCTGATGCTGATATGACAATAAGGACTCGATGAAGTTGCTACTGCAACAACTGCAGGAGATCCTATCAGTAGCATTGTGCTTGGACCTCTCTCCGTCGTTCATTAACGGAGTAGTAATAGGAAACCAATCAAATGCCATAATAGGTCTTGAGAAAATAGTTTAAACAGAAAGTTGTAATACATCACGACGAAGACCGTAAAGTCAAATGCTATTGGCTCATGAGAAATAAGGTCATCTAAAACTCAGGAACACCTGCCGCTTTATCTTCCTGGTAACCTTGCGTCTGAGATAGCCTTTGTTGCTTTGCTTGGGCGATCGATAGCTCTCTCTCTCTCTGTCTCTTCCAACAGCATGCGTGAAAAGAAGAAGAATGGCTCTCTTTCTCTTCTAAAAGTTGAAATTACTTATAATACTCCTCGGAAGACCCTAAAGCAAAGTGCTGGCAGTCGATGAGAACGAGCAAATTGCTATATGGCAGGCAATAAAAGTAAAGTTGGTTGACAAAAAGCGCCCAAAATTACGCTGATTGCCTTGCCCTGCACGGGAATGGCTTTTCCCCAACACTACTCATTTAATTAATCTCTGTAGTTTTATTTTTGCTTTCTTAAGGAAACTTTTATGTTTTGGTCCAGTTTTATTTTCCTTGTGTTTGAATCATGGCATCTACTTTCTCTAATTCATTAGAAGCAAAAAATCAAAAATTTAAAAACTATTTATATTGAGACATCTCGAGCTAACATTTCTCTTTGCTTGTCGACTTGTAAACATCAGGTTACCGATTGCAAATGTTCATGTTGCCATTTGATATTGCGAGTATGGAAGTCCGGTTCGCCTTTAAACTTGAAAAAGGGATAAGCGACCCTACGAACCCTGCTTTGTTGGTGCTCGGTTGTAGCTTTGTCTTGAAGTTGTCGGTGCCGAAGTCGCTGACACTCTGGGCTTCACAACGATCTCCTGTTTGATCTTAATGGGCCGCCAACTATCTCGACCTTGTCACTGCTGAGTGGTTCCAAAACAAGGATTGAAACCAAAACAAATAAGTTACCCAACAAAAAGTAAAACTAACCTGTTATTTAAATTACGCTTGAGATATGTGTTACCAATATTTTAACATATAATCCATGCCCTTTTAACTTGTTTATGTCATTGGCCACAGAGAACTGGCAACTTTTTACACGAATTAACATGTCCACACACAATTACATGGCAAACCTGACTTTGACATTAATCGATGGGAATTTAACACTGACCTTTTTCGCACTTAATTTTTTTTTTTTTTTTGGAGTCATAAACGAGCTTTTCATTCATTGAGAACGGGTCCAATTACATGAAAAAAAAAGGCATCAAAGCAGATGAGCTTCCGAAGTGCAAGTGGGGGGTTGGAAATCTAGTTGGGTAGGAAATAGGGCCTTTGCGGCCCAACTCGCAAGCCTGTTTATTGCTTTAGGACAGTGGACTATCTTCAGGTTTGGAAAAAGGGCCGAGAGAGGCTTGCCTTACGTGACAGGTGCCAAGACATCCCGCGGGCATATCACTTACTTCCACGAGAGAGGTTATATAACGTAAGTAGTCTGACTCAAGCTCGTAGATCATATCTTTTCGTTTGGAGAAGTACTTGAGGGTTTGAAGACAAGTTAGGGTTTCAGCTTGTAACGCTGAAGATGCACGGACCCATCAATTAGTTTCACGTCAAAATCATGGTATAAGCACGCAGCGGAACTGATGGTTTTATCAGTGATGGGCTTATGGCCCGTCCGCCCATGCTGGGCCCAAAAGGCCCGGCCCACGGGAATAGGGCCCGTGGATGGGGGAAGGTATAAAAGGGAGGAGAGAGAGAGAGATGACACATTTTGGATAATGAACGTACGTCTTCTTCTCTCCAACGCTCTCTCTGCCTCCAACAAGAACAGTACGCTTAAGGCGACGCCGGTTTCCCTTTTTCAAGGCGAATTGACATCATCGGATCAGAATTTCTTCCTCGATCTTCGGCATTGGTGTCTAATCTGTGGCTAACAAGGTACGCTCGACTCCGTGGTGTGCTTTACAATCAGTGATACATGTTTTCCCGGGCTTCATCTTCCGCATTGATTTAGGGGTTCGATTTAGTATCGAATCCGGTTTTCGGGGATCCGTTATTCCCAACATTGGTATCAGAGCCCTAGTTCACGTTTTCCCGATCTTTTTTGAAGTTTTTTGATTGATTTTTCGTGAAAGTAATTCGGCCGTACGGATCGGGGCGAGAAATCCCGACACCTGAGACCTGTTCCTCCTTTTTTCTGCGTTTCCGTAAGTCGAAATCAATTTCTAAAGGAACTAGGTGAAAGAAGTCGTCGAGGCGAGTCCGGCGACATGTCGTGCGCCGCCGGGTGATGCCGCACGCGCCCGGAAGCGCTGGCTCGCCCAGTGCGTGCGACACACGCACCGGTTGGCGAACCGGCACGTGCTCGCCGCCGGCCGGCAAACCGACGCGTGTTGACGTCAACATGACGTCACCCAACGGTTAGTAACCGCTAGGGTGACGTCATCGATGACGTCAGCACAACGACGTTTCGTCGAGCGGTCACCGGCCGACGACCCGACCGGCGACCCGACCCGACCCGACTCGCGGACGCTCAGCACGTGCCGGCTGATGTCTGCGTGACGTCATCCCGCGCACGCGCGCGGCACGTGCCATCAGTTCACCCGAACCGAACCGACCGGCCCGTCCGGTCCGACCGGTCCGTCCAGTCCGACCGGTCCGACGACCGGCGACCGTTGACCGTTGACCGACGACCGTTGACTTTGACCATTGACCGAAAAAAAAGAAAAAGAATTTGTTTCTTTTTCAATTATGTCTGTGTGGGTTAGAGATAATATATTTTTTATTCTGCATTTGTTGCATTAATCATGGAAAATTATGTATTTTTCCATTTTGTTTATTGTGGATTATAAGTGATCCATTTATTGGTTCTGCATTTGTTGCAGGAACTATGATGCGTTATGCAAGGATACCTGCAATCCCGAGAACGGACGAAGGAAGAGCTAGACTGAAAAGGCTGATGAAAGAGTTAGCTGATTATCGGTGGCATGACGGTGATTTAGTATCACACGTGGTTAGGGTCAATCAGATGATATAAGAAATCATCTGGAATGGTTATCTCATGCCGGATTTTGAGAAGGTGTCGGCTTTGATAAACACTCTTCCACCTGAATGGCAAGCAGTGTTAGATCGGCTATGGGAGGTCAACGTGTCCCGGGTTATAGGAGGCTAGTGGAAGCTTTTGTGAGAGAGCATTATAGGATTGAGTTGGCTAAAACTTCAACCCTTAGATTAAGCGCCACATGGCGCAGATTGAATGCGCCTTGGTGGCGACATAAGAGCTCTCCAAAATTTTTTCCATGGTTGGCAAATGTGCCTTCAGTTTTCTCAGATACTTTGACTGATAGATTATAAGAGACTTTCCCTATTTATTTCTTAGATTAGTTTGAGATGTTTTTGAGTGATGAATATCTCTTTCTATGTTGATATTTCTTTTTGGATATATTACTTAGTGTAATGGATTGTTGTATTAGTTGAAAGCATTATTATTTTATTGGTTGTCAATTATCTGTTGCTTTCTGTTATTGCTGATTGCTGTGGGTAATTAGCTGTGGGTAGTTTAGAAGTTTTTGTAGCTTCATAGAATTGATTTAGCATATGACAATCATATTAATGATAGTTTTAAGTTAGGATTTTTGGAGGATGATTGGAAACGTAGTGACCTTTTCATTCTAAAACCTTACTTGAAATTGTTCATTAATATGATGGGTCTGTGCAAAAGGGATGCATAAATGATAGGCATTAATTATTCGTGCATATAAGTACGATGATGTGTTCGAGATCGATGGTTTCAGCAACTAAGAACGTAATTGCTTATATGAATGGCAACAATTGTGGAATATTGAATATGAAGATTCAATATGTGCTGGAAAAGCTAGAAGCACTAGAAGCTCTTGACCATATTATGGAAGATCTAGAGGATGTTGTGCGCCACCTTGAGCTAGTAGAGGACTGCCTATCGGCATTTGAGCCGAAAATAGACATTGGCTATGCTGGTCCTAGCTCAGAAAAGGCTTTGAGCTCTAAGCGCAAGCGTATTGATTCGTTCAATATGTGGGAATGCAAAGGATCAAGTCCTTGTTGTAAGAAATCAAGAGTTAACCAACACAAAAGAGGAAAACGTCATCAAGTGAAGAAAAAGTCAAGTGTGAGGTGTTACAATTGTGACAAGAAAAGGTCACTATGCTCGCAACTGTTGTGAGCCGAAAAAGGTAAACACCTCTTGTACATTTGAGAACTTTGATTATGTGCCAAGTTCTGAATTATTGGCTGAATCCAATCCTTTGTGGACTGTAGATTCAGGAAAGACAAACCATGTAGCGAAGGATAGAGAATCCTTCATGGAATTCCGACGATACCGACTGGAACTAAGTGGATCTATGTGGGATATAACTCCAAAAATGAAGTTGAAGAGATTGGCACCTGCCAATTGAACATGTGTGGTGGACGCATCTTGTTCCTACATGACGTTCCATATGCTCTAGAGATTCGTCGAAATTTAACGTCTGTTTTGGTGTTGGTTAAACTTGTTTTTTATATGAACTTCCATAATAGATGTGTAGATTTGTATTTGGATACAAACTACTATGGTTGTGGTCACTTTCTGGATGGTTTCATTGTACTATATGTTGGCTGTGGTGATGTCAATATTTGTTATTCCCTTGTTTCACGTCTCCTAATTCATATGATAATGATGTGATTATGTGGCATGCTAGACTTGGTCATATTGGCCAACAACGTATGAATAGACTAGCCAAAGAGGGCTTGTTGGGCAACATTGAAAATGTCGATTTGCCCATATGTGAGCATTGCCTAGTAGGGAAAACGACAAGGAAACCATTTGGAAAAGATAAAAGAGCTGAATTTCCTCTGCATTTAATTCATTCTGACGTTTGTGGTTCAATGAATGTGAGAGGAAGGCATGGGGCTGTTTATTTCATCACTTTTATAGATGATTATACTCGATTCGGATATGTCTATTTGATTTCTCATAAATCTGAAGCATTAAGTTGTTTCAAAATGTTTGTGAACTTGGAAGAAAATCAATTAGACAAGAAAATAAAAGTATTGAGATCCGATCGAGGTCGAGAATATTTATCTGATGAGTTCAGAAAATAATGTGATGAAAAGGAATAGAAATACAGTTGTCTATTCCATATACTCCACAACAAAATGGTGTTGCAAAGAGAAGAAACAGAACCCTACTGGAAATGGTTGGGTCCATGATGGCGCAGGCTAACTTACATATCACTTTTTTGGAGTGATGCGTTGTTAACTGCTGCCTATATACTTAACTGGGTGCCTTCCAAATCAGTTAGTTCCACTCCATATGAGTTATGGACAGGTAGAAAACCGGACTTAAGTTTTCTTATGTCATGGGGTTGTGCTGCCTATAATGAATCCTCTCACAAATTTGGGAAATATGGTCCCAAATGAAAGAAGAGTATTTTCATGAGATACTCTGAACACTCGAAAGGGTATGTGTTTATAGGTGAGCAGGAAAGTGGGAGTATAACTGAATTTGAATCACGGGATGTCACATTCTTAGTGGATGAATTTCCTAAGAAGGGCGAAATAGGGGAAGATTACTCCATATTTGAAACCTTGGATCAAGATAATGATATTAGTGGAGTTCGTCCAAGTGGGAGTAATATGAGAAGTGATGAATTGAATTCAACTCATTCTCAATTACAACCACATGATGAAATGATATCGTCATTATCTAATCCGAGTGGGAGCATAATGGGGAATGATGTGCTAAGTGTACAATCTCCCATACGGCGAACAAGTCACCAGAGTATTCCCGGTCGAAGTTTTGACATTGAAGATGAGGATGAGCCAAGAAATATTAATGAGGCTCTGAATTGCCCTAGTAAGGAAAATTAGATTAATGCAATAGAAAAGGAAATGGAGTCAATGAAATCAAACCAAGTCTGGGAACTGGTTGATCTTCCAAAAAGGACGCAAAGCTATTGGGAACAAGTGGGTTTTCAAAATAAAGCGAAAGGCTGATGGCTCGATAGAAAGGCATAAGGCAAGGAATTGATTATGAAGATACATTTTCTCATGTAGTGAGATTTACCTCGATTCGCATTATTCTGGCAATGGTAGCTAGTATGGATCTTAAGTTATATCAAATGGATGTAAAGACTGCTTTCCTCAATGGAGAATTAGAGGAAGGAACGTATATGGAACAACCTGCTGTTTTCATAGTAAAAGGCCAAGAAGAAAAAGGTATGTCGACTTTTGAGGCCGATATATGGCCTTAAGCAGTCGTCAAGACAATGGTATATACGATTTCATAATGCCATAATGGCATATGATTTTACAATGATAGATGATGATCATTGTATATATATCAAAAGATCCAAAGGTCTATTTGTGATCATATCATTATATGTTGATGATATACTAATTGCCGGAAGCAATATGGAGCTTGTCAATACTGTCAAAAGTTGGTTGTCTTCCAATTTTGAATTGAAGGATATGGGATTTTAAACCCATAGACACTCCTATTGCAAAAGGTGAAGGATTGAGCCATAGACTGTGTCCAAGGACTCCACAAGAGAAGGAACAAACGAAATATGTTCCTTATGCTAGTGCTGTTGGGAGCTTGATGTACGCTATGATGTGTACAAGATCTGACATATGTTATGCAGTTGGAATGGTGAGCAAATACCAATCCAATCCAGGTCAAGCACGTTGGAAAGTCGTTAAATGAATACTAAGGTATCTAAAAGGGACTGTTGATTATACGCTAAGTTATTAAGGAAGGGATCTGCGACTCTAAGGCTATTTTGATGCTGTTTGGGGAGGAGATTTAAATGAAAGGAAATCTACCTCTGGGTTTGTTTTCTTACCGAGTAATGGCACCATATGTTGGAGCAGTAAGAAACAAACATGTATAGCCTTGTCCACGATAGAAGTTGAGTTCGTGGCATTATCAGCAGCAGTATAAAAAGGTGTTTGGCTTAAGAGTTTTTTTTTTTGGATCATTTAGGTGTTATTGGAAGTACTGCAGATTCATTGTTGGTTAACTGTGATAGCCAAGCAGCAAAAGTGTACACCAAATATCCAAAATATCATGGCAAGACCAAACCTATAGATACCAAGTATAATTTTGTCAAGAATATGATTGCATGAAAAGATGTGAACTTACAGTACATGTTACGCATAGAATGGTAGCAGATCCTATGATAAAGCAAAAACCTAGAGATGTGTTTTGTGGCCATGTAAAATCTCTAGGATTGCGTAGAGTCTGATGTACTGGATTGTAATTTCCCTGAAGTGTTCACATTTGATGAATTTGTGTTTTTCATCATTAATGCCTATGAATCTTTGTTTGATTTTTATGCATCTTAATGCTCAGTGCATTACTTTAAGTTGAGAAAGTATGTCGGACAGATATAAGATTAGCCCACTCACACGGGTAATCGCCTCTATTTACTGTGTGATAGATAGAGATGAGACTATTTTTAAGCTTATTATCTAGGTGATAATCGAGAGCTCAAGCTTAAAATACGTATGTTGCCTTAACTAAGTGTTAAGATGATGACATAATACTAACTATGTCCGAAAGTAAAATAACCAACATATTTTACTTTATATGTCTATGATGTCAAATGTGAGTTATGATGAATTTTATGATTGAGTAGATACGTGAACTCAAGTTAGACATTGGGTATGTTTGAACTATCATCTGTACGGTATTGAAAGGTGTAGACATACGCTCCATGAAAAAGGAGTTAATACCGTAATACGTATTTTATACTACGTATGCATGAAACGACCAATAAGAGTGGCAAAAGTTTGATCTCAACTTTTATGTCGTGTGAGACTCTTGAGGAAAAGAGTTCCTCAATTTTTTAGTCCCCTCATGACTCTTACTTATTCTCAAGATTTATATTTAGTATTTGCTATCTTAGGATGTTGCCAATGGTCATGAGTTTGATTCGATCTAATGGGGCATTTCTAGAAAAGCAAGCTGAACTGAAATTGAGAGTTTGAAGGGAAGAGGAAGATCGAATTTGGAGAATCACATTGTAGTTTTTGTATTCACCGGTTAACCAATTATGACTGTCTTTGGGATAATCATAATTGTGAATACAATATATATATATATATATATATATCATTGTTTGAAAGAGATCAAGAGAGATATAAATGTGATCGATCGATCTAGGGTACTGCATACTAAATCTACTCGGAGTGTGACGTCCATTATGAGCTGCTATATATTCCTAACAGATGTATAGCAACGAGCTCTCAAAGTATGCTGGTCGCACGGATTATTCACCGGTATGAATGTTGAAGAGAGGTAAAGAGAATCCTGTTCAGCCCACCATGTGCAAGTGGGAGATGATGGTTTTATTAGTGATTGGCTTATGGCCCGTCCGCCCATGCTGGGCCCAAAAGGCCCGGCCCACGGGAATAGGGCCCGTGGATGGGGGAAGGTATAAAAGGGAGGAGAGAGAGAGAGATGACACCTTTTGGATAATGAATGTATGTCTTCTTCTCTCCAACGCTCTCTCTCCCTCCAACAAGAACAGTACGCTTAAGGCGACGCCGATTTCCCTTTTTCAAGGTGAATTGACATCATCGGATCAGAATTTCTTCCTCGATCTTTGGCATTGGTGTCTAATCTATGGCTAACAAGGTACGCTCGACTCCGTGGTGTGCTTTACGATCGGTGATACGTGTTTTCCCGGGCTTCGTCTTCCGCATTGATTTAGGGGTTCGATTTAGTGTCGAATCCGGTTTTCGGGGATCCGTTATTCCCAACATCATTATAGATTATTGACAACTTTTCTCAAACATTGTCAAGGAGGCAACAACACTTCCCAAAATGGGTAGAAAGTTGATGAAGACAACCTTGGGCAAGAGCCGTTTTATCGATACTCCTGTGCCATGAATTTGAATGATATGCTCACTGCGAGTCAGCGTCTAATGATTCTTTTATTACTACTACTCGATCTCTAATCCCAATTGATTGTTCAATCAACAAACTTATGTTTGTCTTAAACTTATCCACAACCATCTCAATGATGTAACTTGATTAGTTCACCTTGGCTGTCATGATGGAAACTCATTTTAATAGGATAAATTGCAAAATAATAATCTAGTCGTAACTTTCAATCACGATACAATTCCATCAGCGACACAATCTCATCTTTTTTGTTTGTTTCCTATGAGTGATGTTATTCTATTGCAGCTGCTGAACTACAGAATCATTAGATTACTAATGGGACACCAACAATCAAGAAGTGTCTTAAGGTTTTCATACTTATTGCTTTTGATAACTTAACATTAGTCATCCAATTTGTTGTGTGACAAAAGATGTGGCCAAAAGCAAAAGTTGGTTGGCAAATTCTACCAAGGTTTGGTCTTATTCCACGAGATTTTTTACATGAACGCGGACGAACATAATGGCCGGTGGATTCAAGTGTAACATTTGCTTTTTGGATGCCTACAAGGACAAACTATGAGAACAATGTTGCTCGTCATCGAGTGCTTGAAACAAGAGAAACTGAAAGCGTATTGAGCATTCTTGAGGTCTTCGCTTGTGCGTTGCGGTCAATTGAGTGTTGATCCAAAGAGTTAGCAAGATTGATATACCGATTATACTTAAAGGGAAGGCATTTGTTTATGTGAGAGACAAAGTGGGTGAATGACTTTTTGTGAACACTTAGAGGTGTAATTTATAATTGGTATACCCGTTATAGCTGCTTTGCATCCTTTTGGCTTTCGTTTTAATGAAATACCTAATCTTAGAATTCCCGTAGACTTCTGCAAAATATGGAACTTCCTCATATATGAAAGAAGGAAAGAAAAGGGGAAAACGAAAGAAAATGAGAAAACACAAGCAGAAAATGAAATAAACTTACGTGGAGTAGTGGATTTTAAAATAAGTGAGACCAAATTTAATTTATGTTTGTTTGATTGTTTTTCAATTTCCCACAATCGTTACAAACTGTCTAGAAGTTAAGTTGAATTTATTATTGTCGATGGTTTTCGTCCATGGCCGCTTAGCCTGGCCAACAGCCACCGTGGTGCGGGCATGGTGATGGCTAGAAGATTTCCCTTCCTCTTTCAGAAAAGAAGACGACAAACGGTAACCAGAAATGAAAAGGAAAATTTCACATGGCATGGAAGATTATCGACAAATAAAGGGAGAAAAAGGTCTGAATTCGCAATGTGTTCCTGGTATATCTACCGAACCTGGAAGTCCCTTGACAGAGACAATGGCCTCCTTGTCGAAGGAGCTAGATCTACGGAAGGAATTTTAAATAATTATAAAATGGACTGAGCTACCAAATGCTGGTACTTCTATTAGAAGAAAAAAACTATGTCATGTATATCGGTTTCTCGTTTCCAGTGCATCTTCCTGAACTGCCTAAGATCATTGTTGTAAAGCGTCATCTTAATGACATCCTCCTCGTCAATGATTGACAATCGGAGGAGTAGAAAAAGAAAAGAAGGGGAAAAAAGTAAGGTAAAACGAGAGAAAAGAAACTAAGGAAAAACCAGAAAATTTATAAAATTACTCAAAATGAAATCATTTTGAGCAAATTTATCTATGTTAGGTTGTTGGCGTGTAAGATGGTTGACAATGACTAGATTGTCATGTCAATAATTTCATGTCAAATTTATGTACAAAATGAGAAAAAGCTTTTAGAAAGCTTACTTGAATCTTATTTACTTTATGAGCTCAAATTTGAATCATATTTTTTTAGAGAAAGTTCCAATTAAGGATCCAAAGTTGAGTCATTTTCTCAAAAGATGGCTTAAAGTGTATTATGTTTCAAAAAATAGTCTAAAGTGGCCAAGTCAATCCCAAATAAGGGCCTAGGCTCATCGGAGGGCCATTTATGGCAACTTAAACAAGGGTAATTTAATCAAAATTTTCGAATGGATAAAAAATTGAAGATCCCCAAAAAATTTTCTATTTTTCACGTTTTCCTCCTTCCTCTCCCCCATTTCTCTCGCCTGATCCTTGGTCGAGCAACCCCTGGTCTTCATCGCTCACCTGATCCTCATCACTCCTCGCCCACTCCTCATAGGCTTTAGTCTACCTTTTGCCATTCATCGTCGGCTCTTCTTTGCTAGATTCATCATCCACAATCTTTAAGTTGTCCACAAGCTTCAAGGCCGTTGTCTCATCTGCAAGCTTCACTCACTTTTAAACAAGGTCAGTGTCATTCATATCGGTGCAATCCGTTAAAGGGAAAGCTATTTTAGCTTGTTGAAACAACACGTCGCCTAGGTATGGACTGTCGGGGAACATCACACCAATGGCACTGAGGCTCTCTTCCGAAACCCAAATGTTTGTTCCAATCACAGTCAAGAAGCCTGCTCCTCTCACTGGAATTATCTTGTTGCAATGTTGTTTTCTCTGGTGGAGTAATTTTCTAGCTTTGGAAGAATGCTGGTGGATCAGCAATATGGGCTTTGCCATGATTGTAGTTGGGGGAATCATTAGGAAGTTGGCGATTAGAACTAATGGGAGGGTGTTCACCCATTTGATCAAAATTCATCATGAGGATCATCACAACCTTCTAGCTAATGGAATCTATTGGTTCATGTGACATCATGAATTTCCAGTTCTGTTTTCAATTGAATGAATCGGGCTTTTCATCGACGCGCCTATAGTTCTATTCTCTGAGCTGATCACTCAAGAGATAACTAGTCTATTAGGTGAAGCCGTTAAGGGATTTTAATGCAATAGACTTGAGAATTCGATCGGAAATCAACTGCTCGACCATGCTAATCTGCAAGGGTTATTACAGCATAGTTAAAAATTGATCAGAGACCGGAGATAGGTCGATTCTACTGAGATATGTGATCAAAGTGTGAGTGATTCCACTTGATTGCAAAATTTATGTCGAACGGCACTAGACTGATTTTTGTTGTTGTTTTGGTACCCTGTGCTCGTATTTGAAATATCGAGATTTTTATAACAACCGAGGGTCGCCAATGTGTCAAAGATGTGCTTTGTGGCTCGAAATTAATTGACCACGGGTCAATTGCACTAAAAATTCATAAAAGCTGCCCAATAGGTTAGGTCACGCTAAAATCGCGTCAGATTGAAGCGAATTTAAACCTGATTTTACAAATTGAAAGTTCTGTCATGTCATCCGAAGATTTTTCTGCAAACCGGGATTTTTGGCAAAATTGAAAAGTAGGGCCGTTTTTTACCGGAAAAATCCGAGGGCCATTCTTGGTCGCGTCTTTGGGATTCAAGTTGGTTCAATTGGTGAGGAAAAATGTGAATTTAAGTGTGGGCACCTTGGTTGAATTTATGGAGACCGAATTGAGTTCAATTTAAGAATAATTGATTCCATTTGGGGGAGTTTGTGTCAAAATTCGTAGGCCATGGGTACCACAACATTTTAGACCACTTGGAGAAGCTTCTAGGGGGGTTTTTGTGTTGCAAATTGGCTAAGGAAGACAGTCAATGTGGTGGGGGCATGCAATGAGTGAAAATGGATAGAAGTGTGGACTTTGGAGGCTTATGAGACCCCCCCCCTCTATCTTCAGCTGTCTTCTTCTTCAAGCAGCCCACTTTATCCATTGTTGTCCAATTTGAGAGCTTAGAATTGTAGAGAAACCAGCCAACCCCTCCCCCTAGCCGGTCGACCACCGTTGGAGCTGCCAGGACCGCCGCACGCTGCTCACGAGCCCGTCGCGCCCAACTGCTCGTCCCATCGCGCTCATCCCTTCTCTTGTTCACGCCCATCAAGTTGTCAAGGCCGCTTGGAAGCTTCACCAGCCGCTGTTCGCCGCCGTCCGCCTCTACTGTCGCCTGCTTGGCTTGCCACTGCCCTTGCTGTCTCGCCTTGCTCCTTTCCCCAGGCCGAGCAGCCCCTCGGCCCAACAGTGCATAAGCATAAGCCCAGCCAACCGTGTGGCTTCAAGGCCCATTTTTAGGCCCGTCCCATCCCCGTTTGGTGTCGCCGCAGGATTGTTTATCACCTGTCTCCGCATCGTCGTTGTTGTGGACTCACCGGATTGCAAAACTGGTGAGTTTACTTGCTAAACTCTACTTAGGGAATTAATGATGCTTAAGTGGTGTTTAGTTTAGGCTAATTATGGATTATGTTGTTAGTTGAACAGATTAGTGATTTAATTGTTCGACTTTGCATGTTAGGTGGTTAGAATGGCTTAATTAGGGACTAGATAAGTTGTACTATTTATCTAGATAGATTCAGAAATTTTCCCAGCCCGTTTGGGCAGTTAATTAAGCATTTCTTGCCTAAGTTTGCATTTTTGGTAATTAATTGCATTTATTTAATTATTTTTGTTCCTAAATAGCTAAATTAACAAGTTTTCATGTACACAATCGCCTAAATTATAGTAGAAGTTAAAAAAAATAATAATAACGTACGCATCATTAGTTTAATGAGTAACAGAAATTGACTCTGTGCTTTACTTGAAATTTAACCTTTGTGAGTAAAATAAATAAATGTCTCAAACCGGCTGCTCTGGCTTTTAAATTGCTATTGGTCGATAAGAAAATAAACTAAGGATGTGGCTATATTAGTGGCCGATAGAATGGAAGTTATCATAAAAACAATTTCACAGCTTTCTGGAAAGGTGAAGGGTCCAATTAAGGAAAAATCTTAGAAATTCCATGGTAGATTTCTAATTGTTGGTAAATTTCTGATACCATAATACTCAATCTTGTCATTTTTTGATTATCGGGAAACATTTTAACAACAAAGCAGCACAATTAAAAATTTACCATCTTTCAAATAAATTAAAAGAAAACCGACTCTTACAAAATTTTACAAGTGTCACTGAACTGCAAATACTACATTAGGGCTTGTTTGTTGAATTAGACAGTTACAATTGCTTTCTACGATGAAAGAGATTATTGACATTTGTATCAAAGATGAAATTGACGTGTCAACATTTGAGGAGTGTGTTACTGTTGAATTAGTAGATGCTATGAAAAAAAAATGTATGTCGAGGGAGAGCGAAGGGTGGAAATGATATTTGGGAAATGCGAAATATACGCACAAGACAAGCTCAATTTCTTGCCGGACTGTCTTATGTATCTAAATATACAACGTAGTTGGCTTGTTTAATTTAACTTATAAAAATAAGCGAAAGGATCATCAACCAGTGGCAAGTGCGAGTTGAAGTGTTCCACAGTGGTATGATTCTAACCTCAAATTGCACATGATAATTTCAACTAAAATCAACCGGCGAGTCTTGATTTCGTTTCAACAAGTCGGGAATCGTTCAATTGAAACACAGAGTTGATGCCAATCTACTCACCCTCCTTATCATTTTGTTTTTTCATTTGCTGATGATCTCTAAACATGGTATGAATAGAGGCGCCCTATGGCTGTCGTGAAACACTCCCCCTGAACTTTTCTTCGTCGTGCAATGAAATGAAACAAGATTCTGCTACCAGCTAGAATTTAATAGAAAAATTGGAATGTTAGACCAGGAGTATCTAATTAGAATTTTTCATGTGAGCATACAATTAATAAATTTAGAAAGAAAGTGTTATTTTGTTTTATTTTGGGAGGGGAGGGGGAGGGGGAGTTGGGTGGTTAATAATTAGGATATTTTCTAGATAATATATTTGAGTGGGTCATCCCCTTAGATATGTGAAATGGTAGGAAGTCACAGAAGGCGGCTGCGTGAACATGTCATGAGGAAATAATGGAGTGGTTATAGGAAAACTAGAGGCGTCCATATTTTTCACTTATGGGTCATATATGGGTCATGAAGAAGTAATGGCCTAGCTAAAATGGGTCAAAGTGTTTTAACTTCAATTCTATATGGATCGAAAATGGGTCACACGTTTTGACCCATTTTCGACTCATTTTCAAAACCTAAAAAGTAAAACCATATCAGCGATGTTGGACAGATAGCCGCACTTCGGCTTCGTCAGTGACAGTGACCCATTTTCGACCCACCTCCGCCGCTCGCCTCCTTCGTTTGCCTCCGCCACTTGCCGCCACGGCTCGCCTCGATGGAGCTCAGGCGAGCTGCGAGCTCGCCGGCCGCGATAGAGCTCAGGTCACCTGGATCTGGCGAGCCGCGAGCTCGCCGACCGCGATGGAGCTCGAGTGAGCCTGGATCGAGCGAGCCGCGAGCTCGCCAGCCATGGGCAAGCTTGGGCCCACCTGGATTTGGCAAGCCGCAAGCTCGCCGGCCGCGACGGAGCTCGGGCTTGCCTGGATCTGGTAAGCCACGAACTCGCCGGCCATGGAAGCCACAAACTCGTCGGCCATGGCCGAGCGTGGGCTCGCCTGGATCTGGCGAGCCGCGAGCTTGCAGGCCGCGATGGAGCTTGGGCTCGCCTGGATCTAGTGAGCCGCGAGCTCGCTGGCCATGGCCGAGCTCGGGGTCACTTGGATCTGCCGAGCCGCAAGCTCGCTGGTCGCGACGGAGCTTGGGCTCGCCTAGATCGGCAGAGCCCCAAGCTCACCAACCGTGACGGAGCTTGGCAGCTCAGGCTTGCCCGGACGGGCGAAGCCTTGATCTCGCCGGACTGCGGCTTGGCCGATCACCGTCAATGGAGTAACAATGGAGAAGAAGGAGGAGGAAAAAGAAAGAAAAGAGAAAAGAAGAAAATAAAATAAAATAAAATAAATAATAATAATAATAATGATTTCAAAAAAATTTAAAATAATAAAAAAAGTCAATTTTTTAATTGATATTTGGTAGATAAATATCCATATTGGAGAAGTACTTTTAGACGAAGCTCAATGATGTTTAGATTGATAAATAGAAATTCAAAACATCATAATGTAATTTCTAACTTGGTGAACTAAAATCAATGAATCAACCAAAATTAAAAACAATTACAATTAAGAATCTATGCATTCTTGCATTCAAGAAGATTTGTTTTAAACAAATATTATTTTCATGTCAATTATTAGCTCATCAAACTTTTTCTTATTAAGAGTTCTTCAAAAGTATTTTAATTTAAAGGTTTTTCACATTTTTTATTTTATTTACTTTTTAAATTTGGTGTGAAGTTTTTATTTAAGTAACTAAATTGAGTTAAATATAAATGTGTTTTGATAATATAGGTCGGGTCGGGTATGAGTCATATGATTTACACTACAAGAATATGAGTCAAAACGGGTTAAATGGGTCAAATATGGGTCGACTCATTTTTGACCCGACCCACCCATTTGCCACTTCTAAGGAAAACCAATCAAATGCTAAGGGTCAATGAAGGCATGATTGGAATAGAAGGCCGTTTGGATAAACTCAAATTGGAGAGAAAATATGGAATGTTAGACCAGGAGTATCTAATTAGAATAATTTATGTGAACATACAATTAATAACTTAAGAAAGAAAGGTTTTTTTTTTTTTTTTTGGGTGGGGGGTGTTAATGTTGTAGATGAAGCCAAATTTTTTTAGGAGCTCTCTCTCTCTCTCTCTCTCTCTCTCTCTCTCTCTCTACTCTATATATATATATATATATATATATATTTTATTTTATTTTTCTATTAAATTTGCTTTAGGTTAAAAGCTACACCTTAATATTAGTGATAGAAAGACGCTAACCATTAAGACACTAATAAATAAAATAGAGAGAAAAGAAAATGAGAGAAGAAAAAAAATGAGTTTTGTTTCTTTGTGAAGGTTCTTAGTCTCTTTATGCCTTGATCTTGATATCATCATTATATTCCAACTTTTTTTAAATCTAGTGAATTTGCAAAGTATCTCTGCGTGGAGATGTAGCCTGGGTTTGGGTGAATTTTGATAATACATTTCCTGGCGTGCTCTTTTAATTTTGTTATTTTATTATTATATTATGTCTTGTGGTTGTTTGTTTGTGGTATTTTTCTAGAATCGATGTGTGATTTTATAACAACTGGTATTAGAGCTTGTGTTGGCTAATTGAGAACATCGAAAGTTTTTCGATGACCTACATGGATTAGTTATATTTTTGTTTATGTTTTTTTGATTGATTCCTGATTTAAGAGACAAATTATGATATTGTCCGCTTTGGACACTGAGTCCTCACGGTTTTAAAACGTGTTATACAGATTAAAGGGACCTAAGCCTTTATAAACTAGCCCAAGACTCCCCCCTAAGCGACGTGGGACTAGAGAGGACCCCTCCTCTTCCTTGGGCTATCACACTCTCCACCCCTTAAGGGCACATCGTCCTCACTATGGCCCCCACATGCGATCGAAAGTCGGCTCTGATACCATTTGTAATGACCCGGTCCCCACTATATAATATTGTCCGCTTTGAACACTGAGTCATCACGGCTTTAAAGCGCGTTATACAGATTAAAGAGACCCAAGCCTTTATAAACTAGCCTAGGACTCTCCCCTAAGCAATGTAGGACTAGAGAAGACCCCTCCCATTCCTTGGGCTGTCACAAATTATCTCATAAGAATTTGAAAGAAGAACATCTCTTTCTTCTATGGTTATAACATAATCTAATTTTTTGAGAATTTCAATTTTGATTGTTTATATATTTCTTTAAGTTGAACTTTAGGGATTTCCCAATTCTCTATTGATTTGTTAAAGTCTTCTATTCTTACTTCTCTTTGTATAGACCTTGATTTGCGAACATTTGTGATAAAGAACTAGAGGAAGACAAAGATTTTTTAAGTAAGCTCATCTTTATAAGTCTGTACTAACATAATCTTAGGCTTATTACCAAAGCCAAACCAACGGTTTCACTACCCCTTCTGAGACTTATGGCCTAGACCACTCTAGATGCAGCACTCACCTAAGAGTATGTTTCCACCAAACGGAACTGGATCTATGACTATTCTTCACACTAGCTTTGATACCATAAAGGAGCGATCCACAGAAGAGCTCTGATACCGTATATATATTGGGTGTTACCAAGCTCTACTTGCAGGGGGAACCCTAGTAGCCGTATCTATATATGATGGATACTAGGCGTTGTGTGTATCAAGCCACACAGTGTTGTAACTAACGCATTAAGTATCGTGCCTGCATGAATCTATTGGAAAGGTTGTGTTTGGTCATTTCAATTTCCAGCCATGATAGGACCAAATATGAAATTTAAAATTTTGCTATATTTCATCCACTGTTTGGTGAATTGCAAAAATATAGCTATCGTGACCTAAATTTTCATTTTGGAGGGAAAGAGAAATATATAAGTCTAGAGGTATTGCCTAGTTCAGGCTAACGGCTCTTGATTAGACACAGGGTCTCCCAAACTCATACCTCATGCAACGTTAAATTTCATTTTTTAAAGTTCTTAACAACTTAAGCATTTCTAAGAATCGCTACTAGACTATTGGAGTCAACTAAAAATCAATCGAGAAGTGAGAGTATTGCCACGATTCCTATGCAACCAAAGATTTTAGGGTTGGGCACTTGATTATGCTAATTTCTATCAGCGCCCTTTCAATTCCTCTAACTTGGAAGGTCGCTACTTAAGTGGTCACACAGTCTTGATTGTCAATTATAGTCCCAAAGGCATCAAAGTTACTAAATGATCATGCAAATGTTTTTGTATGGTTCATTTTCATCAAAGCCTAAACTAATCCTAACCTATTCTAGGAAAGCAATAAACAACCAACTTATTGAAAGACGGTGTGGTAAGTAAACACTCAAGTATTGAAATGACTTTAAAGCAAACGTGGAAAAGAAAATCCGATACATGATCCCAAGACATGATCCTCCCGTGAGTTAAAACCAAGTCATATTCAATTTATATTCAATTTCTTTCAAAATGATATTCCACTAGGACTAAGCTACATGTATACTAATCAAGTGAAACCAAGTCACAACTAATGCTAAAACTTAAAATTTCAATGAAGACCTATTTCCAAGCATTTTCTGATTTTTTAATTTTTTAATATTTTCGAATTTTTAATTTTTTTTACAAAAACTATTTTAAAAAAAGTTTTAATTCCGGAATTAGGGGCGCGGGCTGCAACTGGTCTTACGAAGCTGGCCCCATGGACTCAAGTAGGGACTTTTGCATCAAGCCCTCTTCGCTGAAAGAAACCCGGCCCATACTAAGCCCATAACGCACCACTCTAGCCTTCTCAACATTGTCTCTCATATCCACCAACGCCCACAGCCTCCTTCCCCAGCAGACCGAGAACCTCCAGGAACTTACACACGAACACAAGTCAAGCTTCAAGTTAAAAGTAACCCGGGCACAACCACATGCTATGTCCGGCCACCACGCACCACCATCCACATACAATGCCATTAATAATCTCTTCCGAGCACCGCCACAAGCCATCAAACATTTTCTTTTTCAAACAAAAACCACGCAAAACAAATACGCACAGGATGTGAATTGAGAAAGTTGAGATGCGGCTAGTTTGAGTTTTTACCTAAAATCCTCATTCGTATCAGTGATTTAAAGACCGTATTTCTTGTCGAGAATCACCATCCATTTCCATTGAGCCACATAGAAGGCCCACAATGGCAAAAAACGGATGTTTGGTAAAATGCTCGGATATGGTAAAAATCAAGTCGATGACGAGTGGAAGGAAGCAAATGCGCCAAGTGGCCAGTGTTCAGAACAAAGAATGTCCAAAATATGATAGGTTCGCTTTTTCCCATTTTCTTTTCTCTTTTGAATTTTTTTCAATTAATTTTAAAAAAAAAATTAATACTAGTAGTGCAAATGCTCCTAATGTCTATATGGGTGCAAATATTTTTCTAGGGGTTAAAAATTAATCCTTAATTTTCTATGTAATTAATGATTGATTAAACGGGTTGCCAAAATTTAAGTATCAACAATAACAATATATTTTTATATCATATACATAAACATACATAGTAAAAATATCTCATGATTTATTACTAAAGAAATCATAAATGTACAATATAATCCACCTCTAGCAATCAATCTATTAAAACTTAAACAGCACATAAGTTCATTACAACATTCCGCCAATCAATCTATGATTATTAATTTAAGAATTTTGTTATTTATGAAAAACAACTTTTATAACATGAATATAAGAAGTCATATTCATTTTTATTCTTCCCCCATATGAGATAATTTTATCCGAGTTATATCCAACCTTATCCTATCTTTCATATGAACCAAACATACGATAGGAACCGCCTTTTATCTTGGCTATGAATGAAGTCAAAGTGTATTTCCTTTACATATGAAGGGAGAAAATTGTCCACAATACTCGAAATGAGTACGTAATACTTTTTGCTTTCTATCTACAACGTAGTCATTTGTATTTGTCGTGCAAGCCTTATGCTCCCAATCCTATAAAATTCTTCAAAAGAAAAAACACTTGGCATGTAGAAAACAAAAATTTAGAAGAGGACATTGGAATTGACTCTAAAGGATTTCAGATTTGATTTTTCTAGCTAATCCTATATAACTATGAAATATATGAATCTAACGGGAAATATCAACAAGTCCATCATTCTCAAATGTGCTTTTCACGACACCAAAGAATTGACTAGATCCTAACATGACATTAGCAAATGAATTTTCTCAATTATTCGATTTTCTCACCCATTATATAAGCTGACTATACCATTTTGTATTACTAATGGAAGTCCCACTTCAATTGTAGAGATCTATATTATCAAGCTTTGAGTAGTAGTACTAGAGGCGCTAGAGTTTTACTTAGGGCTGCTTCTTGAAGGACAAAGCGATCTAAATATTAAGTTGATGGCACTTCTAGTGAAATCTGGAACACTAACAAATGCATCACCAGAGCGATGTCCTCCTAGCACCAGAATTCTCATTTGCATTAATTTAACTTATGGAAATCAATTGGAAAAAAATCAAAGGCAACATGTTTGTAGTTATCATCAAAACATATAAAATAGAACATGATTTCTTCTTGAGATGGGAAAGACGTTCCTTATTTATGAGGATACCTTTTTGGTCATCAGGTGTATTTTCGATTCCAATACCAAATTGAATTTGGAAGTGCCTTGAAGAAGCGTTCGTGGATATCTCTTCGGTAAACTTTTAGTAGCTCTAGCATGATTCCTATGTCTTTGAATTTTAGTATTTTCCTTCGTTCTATAGATTTGTTTGCTTAGTCTTTGCAAGTAGGAAAAAAGAAATTTAGAGTAATGAGGATCTTAGAATGCTCCAGGAGGCGTGTTTGGGGATCGAGGTGGTGGTGAAAAGGAAGTGTGGCGTGAAGTGGCAGTTGCCGAGGGTTTTGACGGGTCTCACGACGGTCACGTTCGTGATGGGGAACCGCATCTTGGCTGTTTTTTCCACAGCTCCTGAGGGATGGTGTCGTCAAGAAGGCGTTGGAAGATTATGCAGCTGCAGGCGAGTTTCTTACGGATGTCGGTCGAGCTGTAATGTCTTGGATTTTGTAGAATGTCTTGGTGTGACATTTCATGATTCTGTCTAATCAGGGAGTTGGGTATGTTACCAAATAGACATTCTGTGCCTAAATTTGATGGAAGAAAAGGGTAGGTAAAATTTGAAATAAGGCCTCTCTCGTTTTTCAACGCGATTTTCGGAATCAATTTTCTTTTCTGCTCTGTCATTCCCATCTCTGTTTCAGGCAAAACAAGATGATCTTTATCATTCTCTTCTTCTTTCCTTCATTCTCCACCAGCAGTTGAGAACCCAGTGATCGTTAAATGCAGAAACTAAGCTCCTATGCAAATTCTGACGGCTCTTTGGACACAACAACACGTACAGTCAAAACCCCAGTAACTTCAAAATGTCTAATGAAGGTTCCTCTAAGATCTTGAGATTTTTTAATTTCAAGCAACCCTTCTTCGCTATGAAATCAATGCAGCGATTTGCCTCTCTAGGTATGTGCGCCATCCGGTATTGGGTAAAGCTCCTGAGGTTGGTCCTGCATTCCAAAAAAGAGCGGTTTCAGATTCTCATTACAAGTTGTTTTATTGAGAAACCTGTCATGAAGGATTTCTTGCATCGAGTTCACTGCGAATATATGACATTGCAGAGCAAGTCTCAGACCCTATCTAAGAGCCCACAATTCCGCAATCAGGGTCGCCATGGTTCCCCAAGACCTGTAAAAGCCCGAAACCCAACGGCCGAGGAGATCATGCAAGATGCCCCCACCTCACACTTGACCGGGGTTCTGAACAAGTGATCCGTCCGTGTTCAAAACTTGAGTTCACTTTTGTCAATGACCTTCTAGGTCATTTCATTTAGATTCTATAAGATACCAAATCTTTCTTTCCAGTTCACTATATTAGAATAAGTTACTAGATGGAGATAGACTATATGTGTATATAAGGCTCATATAAACTATGTAGAAAGGCATTATCGGATTATATTAACTCATCAAATGTTTGCTATGTATAAGTGATATGGACATGGGAGTAAGTAAACGGGGATAGAGTTAGGCAATCGTTGCTATCCATCAAGAAAAAAGGTGAGAAGTAAAAAAAAAAGTAAGAAAAATGCTCGCGAGACTGGACGGAACCATCGAATTGTTTCTTAGCCTCAGCTAATTTCCCGTAGTTGAAGATATCTAGGTTGCAATGCTTCGGCAATTCTGTTTGTGATACATCTACCTTTCTACTGATCCGCAGCAATGAATGGTTAATTGATTCAAAAACTCTAGCATGTCAATGTCCTCGACAGCCTATAGCCCATCACAGTCATGGATGTAATAAATACTCAAGCTTCTTTAAGTTTGATAAACCACGAACACTTTTCACAGTACGATAATCCGAGACAGACCATTCACTGGTTCCGATGTACCTAGTACTTGAATTTGGAGTATCTTCAGACAACCCCTAATCTTGAAACTTTTAAGCTTTTTTAAAACTCGCGACAGAAAACTTATCTCCCTTCACAAATAATCAACTCATCAGCAGACTCTACTTCACCTGTAAATACTAACCTTTCCAGGGACTCACACCAGATGATAGAAAATGCCTCCAATGATTCACACAGCTCGGCAAGTTGGGTCTCAACTAGCTTTGGGCAACAATATCTCAAGGGCTTCACAGCTTTTCAGAACCAACTCTGTTAAATTTTGAAGTTGAAGCCTATTGAGTTGAATTTCTTGCAATTGAGACTGTGAGAGCTCTATACTTGACAAAATTTTCTGATATGGACGAGAGTGACACGGTTGCATTGAAGTTATCAAGGCTTAAATTTAACAGAGATGGCGGAAGTCGTGTGGGTGTTTGTAGGTCCAACCTAGACAAATGAAGCTCCTTTAGCTGAGGAAAGGAAACCAACTCAGTAGGAGCAGGGACATTGAGAAGATTCAAGCTCGCCTTATCCAGTCTAAAATAATCTCCCAATCCAATTGAGCCAAGTTACTCAAATTCGAGAGAACTGGGACTACTTGCAACGATATAGATAACACTTGTAGATTGTTTAATCTTTTGGCAAGTGTTGGCAGCTCTTGAATCTTATTGCATTCTTTTAACTCAGGTGTTTGCAGGTTGTTGAAGTAATCTTCTTGAAGTATTTTGAAGCTGACAAAATATTTCCATCAGTCTAGTCTGAAGGCTTGCAGACTCTGCTGTTTAAAGTCTGAAGACCTCCGGACTGCCAGACTCAAGATTCAAAGTCTATCCTCATTGACAGTGCTAATCCGTTGAAAAAAGGCTATCCAGAACTGGATGTTTTATTAAGGATATGATCTTATCGACTGGAGAAGATCTCTTGGCTGGATGACTTATCGGAATCATTTTTAATTGATCGAGATTGATTCGAAGATTAAGGATCCGTTGATTGGCGAAATATTCCTAGAAGGTTCTACTTATGGAAACCGAGATCCTGATTGTATGGGCGAACAGGATTGATGGGCTATCGTCATATTCCTTTAATAGCTCGAATGATCTTCCTAATTGATTCTGTCCAACGGGTAGATTGGAGGAATTCCTTTGGTAAGTGCCAACGGGTATGATGCCGTAAAGGAGTATATAAGGAAGACGTTCTAAGTTGTTCGAGGTGTGCGCGATAGAAGAATTCCAAAGTCTGAAGCTCCTTGTTACTTAATCAATTCATTTGAGTGAAAACCTTGAGGAAGTGTGATAGAACATTTACACTGTGGAATCAAGGAAAAGCTATGCTGTAATATCTATTTTGTTCATAGTGGAATCCAGCCGATAGGCTGTCAGTGCGGAAGAGTGGACGTAGGCTTGGAATAAGCCGAACCACTATAAACCTTGTGTTTAATCTTCTCTTCCCTACTCCTTACTTTGCTTTGATCATAATTCATTTTGGAGTACTTCATTTCTATCGATTGCCTAGTATTACTTCCGTATCTCGAGAAATTGTTTTTACACCTATTCACCCCCCTCTCGGTGATTATACTAGCTACATCAATTGGTATCAGAGCTCGTGTACTCACTTTGTTTGAAGTGTTTTTACTTCAGAGTTAAAGATCCATGGCTAGTATGTTGGCTCCAGGGCTGGTAGAAGGGCAAAGCAATACTAGACCACCCTAATTTGATGGAAATGATTACAACATTTGGAAAAACAAGATGAAAGCGTTCCTAAGATCAAAGGATCCTCTGGAATGGGAGGTTGTAGAAAAATGAATCATTCCTAAAGCTGCACCTGTCTCAGAAAGAGGAAAAGATACTGTGGAGTCTAGTCAAATGACTTAGGAAGAGATAATCAAGAGACAAGCTCTTGATGCAAAAGAAATTTATTCTTTATATTGTGCTCTATCACCTACTGAATATAACATAATATCTTCTTGTGTTACAGCTAAAGAAGTCTGGGATAGATTACATATTACCTATGAAGGAACTGATCGAGTGAAAGAGACTAGAATCAACATTCTCCTCGGTCAATATGAAGCCTTCAAAATGAAATCAGGAGAATCTATAACTGACATGTTTAGTCGTTTTACAGATATCGTAAATGGTCTTGAAAATCAAGGTCAACCAATTTCTGATCCCATGAAGGTAAACAAGCTACTGCGTGGACTCTCCAAGGATTGGAATCACATAAAGACCTCAATCAGAGAGACCCAAAGAATCATGCCACTATATGTTGATGAGTTGGTTGGAACTCTTCAGTCTTATGAAGTGGAGCGAATCAATGAAGACGAAGACCCTAAAGGTAAGAAATCCATTGCATTAAAATCCAATGATGATTCTGATGCTGCAGATTCTGAAGACGATATGGATGATGAGGAGCTTGCTCTCATGATAAGAAGATTCAGAAAGCTGAACAGAAAAGGAAGAAGATTCAATCCAAGGAAACAAATTTTTCAAAAGCAACAGACTAAGACTGTTGAAGATGATGAATCAAATAAAGATGTAGTCTGTTTTGAATGTAAGAAAAAGTGACACATCAGACCCAACTGTCCTCTTCTGAGGAAGAAGAAAGGAAAAGTTGAAAAGTATCGAAAGGCTCTTAAAGCAGAAACCTGGAGTGATGCAGAATGTGAAGAAAGTGATGATGACTATGCCAACATATGTCGATGGCACAATCGAATTCAAATTCAAACTCCGAGACAGACTCAGATTCAGACAGTGAATTTGAGGTAAGTAACTTCAAAATCCCTATTAAAGTTTCTAAATACATTGATGAGTTGTGCTTTAGTCTTAAGACTTCTCTTAAAAGGATTTCCGAACTCAAAAAGGAAAATTCTGCCTTAAAACAACAAGAAAATGTTTTGAAAGAAAATGTGAAATGTTTAGATATGAATGTTTCTTCTCTTAGAGAAAGTGAAGATAATCTTTCAAAAGAAAATGCATTCTTGAAAAATGATATCTCAAATATTTCCAAAAGATTTTCGATAGGATCTGAGAAACTAGAAAAAATACTTTATGTTCAAAGATCGTATTTCAATAAATCTGGTTTAGGAATGATTGCTGAAACCATTCCTTTAATTGATTTTCCTAAAGTGAAGGAAAGAATCAAACAAAGACCCTCAAGAGATGTTTACAAAAATCATTTTAAAAGGACCTTTGTAAAACCAATAGGTCGCAATGCTCTCAGATGTTCAAAGTGCAATAGTGCAGATCATTTTGAAAAAGAATGTCCTATGGTTTGGAAACTTGTCAATAAAGTATGGGCAAAAACCGCATATCATACTAACACGAATGGACCCAAGAAAAGATGGGTACCAAAGAAAGTTTGAGTTTCTTTTTTAAATGCAGGTCACTATCAAGAGAAATGAAAATGGTATCTGGATAGTGGATGCTTAAGACATATGACAGGAGATTCAAATTGCTTCATAAAACTTGTTCAAGTGAATGGTGGAAAAGTTTCATTTGGAGGAAACAGCAAAGGAAAAATTGTGGGATTTGGAACTGTGAAAATTGGAAACCTCACAATAAGCAATGTTTCTCTAGTTGAAGGACTCAACTACAATCTGCTCAGTGTCAGTCAGCTATGTGATACCGGTTTCAAAATCTACTTTCAAGAGGGTATATGTTCAGGAACCAGTAAAGACTCTACTCAGTCATTTATGGGACAAAGACATGGAAATATCTACCTCTTGGATGTGAAACCAGATGAATCGCAATGTTTAATTTCAATCCAAGAAGAAGCAAGCTTATGGCACAGAAAGCTTGGACACATCAATATGAAGCAAATAGCCAAAATTTCAACAAAGAAGCTTGTTCGTGGTCTACCCAATTTGTCATATCAAAAGTCTGACCTATGTACACCATGCATATTGGGAAAATAGGTAAGAAATTCCTTTAAACCAATAAATTAAGTTTCCACTAACCGTGTACTGCAGCTTCTGCATATGGATCTCTTTGGACCAACCAGAACACAGAGCATTGGAGGTAAGAAATATTGCCTAGTAATCGTGGATGACTACTCACGATTTACTTGGGTGTATTTCCTGGCAAGTAAGTCTGAAACTTTCTCTTACTTTGAAAAATTTGCTAAAAATGTCCAAAACGAAAAAGGATATGTTATTTCAAGTATAAGAACAGATCATTGAGGTGAATTTGAAAATCAAGATTTTACAAAGTTCTGTGATGAATCTGGTTTTCAGCATTTGTTCTCCTCTCCATATACTCCAGAACAAAATGGAGTTGTGGAAAGAAAGAATAGATCGCTTCAAGAAATGGTTAGAACTCTTCTAATTGAAAGCAACATCTCCTCACGTTTTTGGGCTGAAGCAGTTTTTACAGCATGTTATATTATTAATAGAGTTTTTCTAAGGCCTATTCTAGAAAAAAAAAAAAACCCCTATGAATTATTCAAAGAAAAGAAGCCTATTGTTTCATATTTTCATGTGTTTGGATGCAAATGTTTTATACTGAAAAATGCAAATGATCGAGTTGGTAAGTTTGAAGAAAAATCAGATGAAGGCATCTTCCTTGGATATTCAACCACAAGCAAAGCGTACAGAGTCTACAACAAAAAGACTCAAACTGTGGAAGAATCAATGAATGTCAAATTCCAGGATTCTATACAAATTGAATCTATTCAGACTCATCTTGAAGAACCTGAACCTGCTCCAGACTCTAAATCTCAAGAAGCAACTCAGACTTTGAAGGACCAGCAGCAAGTGACTATTGAAGATTCAAGTGAAGGAAGTGACCATCACTCTGACAAATTAACCAGCAACTGAAAGCATAAGTCCAGTCATCCCAAAGATCTTATCATTGGCGACATTAATGAAGGAATTCGCACAAGATCCAAAAGGCGCGAAGAGTCTAGTGCTGTGGCTTTTATTTCTGAAATAGAACCCAAAAGCATAGATGAAGCTTTATCTGATGAAAGCTGGATTGAAGCCATGCAAGAAGAGCTTAGGCAATTCAGTATCAATGATGTCTGGGAATTGACTCCTAAACCGAAAGGTAAATCAGTTATTGGAGCTAAATGGGTTTTCAGAAACAAGATGGACGAGAAAGGAAAGGTCGTAAGAAACAAAGCAAGACTCGTGGCCAAGGGATACTCGCAAGAAGAAGGGATTGACTATGACGAGACTTACGCACCAGTAGCAAGGTTAGAAGCAATTCGTTTATTACTTGCATTTGCTTGTCATACAAATTTCAGGTTATTCCAAATGGATGTCAAAAGTGCATTCCTAAATGGATTCATCCATGAGGAAGTCTATGTGGAACAACCACCGGTTTGAAGACCCAAGGAAACCAGGACTCGTATTCGAGACTCAAAAAGGCCTTATATGGCTTAAAACAAGCACCTCGAGCTTGGTACGATAGGCTGAGTAAGTTTTTAATTCAAAATGGTTTTGTGAAAGGTAAAGTAGACATTACTCTGTTTATCAAAAGAGAAAGCAAAAGTTTTGTGCTAGTTCAAATATATGTCGATGATATTATATTCGAATCTCCTAATGAAAGTCTGTGCAAGAAATTCTCTAAGACTATGCATGATGAATTTGAAATGAGCATGATGGGTGAGTTAACATTCTTTCTCGGGCTTCAAGTGAAACAACTGAAGGAATGAACTTTTATTCGTCAAGAAAAATATGCTAATGATCTCGTCAAAAAGTTTGGTCTGAACAATTGCAAGAAGGTTGAAATACCAATGTCAAGCTCCTTGAAGATAGACAAAGATGAAGTAGGAAAGAAAGTCAACCAGAAGCTATACAGGAGTATCATTGGCTCACTTCTTTATCTTACTGCTTCTAGACCTGACATTTTGTTTAGTGTTTGCATTTGTGCCAGATTTCAAGAAGACCCTAAAGAATCTCATTTAAATGTTGCAAAGCGTATTATTAAATACATTGCTTCAACTTCAAGCATCAGCCTATGGTATCCTAAAAGAGGAGACTTTACTCTTCTTGGATACTCAGACGCAGATCTAGCCGGTTGCAGAGTTGATAGAAAGAGCACCTCGGGTACCTGTCAACTACTTGGAGGCAGGACAGTGTCTTGGTTTTCAAGGAAGCAGAGTACAATAGCTCTCTCTACAGCAGAAGCAGAGTATGTAGCTCTCGGTACTTGTTGTTCACAAATTCTGTGGATAAAACAACAGCTAAGAGACTTTGGAATTGAAGATTCATGCACGAAGATTAACTGTGACAACACGAGTGCAATCAATCTTATCAAAAATCCAATTCTTCATTCAAGAGCAAAGCATATAGAGATTCGACATCACTTCATTAGAGATCATGTTTAAAATGGAGAATTTTCGATTCAGTATGTTGATTCAAAGAACCAACTATCGGATATATTCACAAAGCCTTTGGAGAAAAATCAATTTGAAATTATTCGCTCCAGACTCAATATTTTGAGGTATGAGAAAATCAAAGTCTAGAGACTCTCAGACTCAGATAAACAAGACTTTGACTGTAAGTTATTCTCTCTCTTGAATCTCATCTTGAAAAGGTACGATCGTCAACTGTGTTTGATTATTGCTATATTTAATTGACACGACCATTGCGACGTTTTTGTTTTCGAAAAGGAAGTTTTTTTTTTTAAATGACTATTTTCGCGGAAAGGGCAGTTATTTTGAAAATGCATCTTTTTATTTTCCTTTGTGACAGTCCGTATGCCCCCTTTTTAAATCGATTATGCACTATTGCTTCTTCTTCGCTTTACTCTCCAAAAACCCTAAAAAGAACCGATCTTCCATTCCTGTTTTCTTCTCTTGCCTAATCTTCGAAAAAGTTGTCATTTTTCTTGGGAAAGTCAAGCAAGGAATCTTTCAAGAGTGAGAAAGATGTCGTCTTCAAGAAAGTCTTCGAGGATCGCAAGCAGGGGACCACGGCAAATGAGTGAGGGGCCTACTCACTTCGATCTCACCGAGGAAGAAGAGTCTCCAAATCAGCAACAGAGCCTGCAACATTCTCAGCAGCGTCATTCTCCACCATCTAGTCCTCAAAATGTTGGTCATCAACAAGAGGAAGAAATCATTGAAGACGCAGATCCTGTAAGAGTTCAAAGGCCCTCTTTTATTTATAAGCTTTATCGTGCTTTAAAAGAGACTTGTACTCCATTGAACTACGTCGATGATTTTCTGAAAGGCAAAGGATATGGGAATGAATATACCTTTTTGCGAAAAATGGAAAGTTTGGGAATTGCTCGTAAAGGGGTGGCAGAAGAATCCCTTGCAAATATCCCAAGTGATCCTCGTGATTGGGGATTTAATTCGATAGATGGGAATGATAATGACAAATTGTACAGCCAATTTCAACCAAGGATGGGTATTGCGGCGGAAAATCGAGGAAAAATGGGAGAGTTGTTTAGATCGAAGGAACAGAAGGATCTATACTCAAAATTGCTGAAGCGTGGGGTGATAAACCCTAGGAGTGTGGATTTTGATTTTCTGGATGCTATAAATGTGAACTTGAGGGAAAAGTTCAGTTTTCTTCAACTTGAGCAGTTCTGTTCTGACACCACAGAAGCTTACGCTGAATTAACTGCTTATTTCTATTCGAATCTTAGTTTCTTGGATGCGAATAGATTCTCTTTCAGTGTCAAAGATCAAGACTTTGTAGTGAATATGGATATGCTGGCAGATGTGTTAGGGGTTGAGAGAGGAAGATATCAACCAATCAAAGTTTCTATTGCTCGTGCTACATTGGAACTTGTTAAGGACAGGAGAATAGAGGGAAAGATTTCCTATCTAAGGATGAGTGCGTTCAACATTCTACTTCACAAGATTGTGATCAATTGCCTCAGACCGAAATCAACTTCAAGACCTGATGTTTCAAGTTCAGAGGCAAAGCTGATGTATGCCATCCTCATTGGGAAAAAGTTTTCTCTTCCTCACACTGTTATGTTCCACATGTATAGAGCAGTGGTGAAAGACAGAGGTCAACTTCCTTATCCAAGTCTTGTGACGAAGTTATTCAGACATCTGAATATTCAACCTCCACAAATTCTTTATGCTCGATTGTGTGATCATATGGTGGTAGGACTGAAAATGGTGACCAAGATGCGTCTGAAGGAGCTAAGCAAGGCGTTGGAGAAATTTAAGGAAAAGACTCCTGTAAAGTCTCATCAAATCTCTTCTGCATCAAAAAGAAAAGGAAAGGAGCCAATGGTTGCTCCATCCAAGAAAAGGAGAGTTCTCATCGTTGAAGATGAAGATGATGAGGAAGACATCACCATCTCTGCAATGGCGTTGAAACATCTGAGCCGTTCTGCTCCAGTGAAAGACTCATAACAGAGGACTCGAGAAAGAGAAGAGAAAGAAAGAGAGGAGAAAGAAGCAGAGGAGAGAGAAGCATAAGAAAAGGATGCTGAGGAGGCAAGGTATGAAAAAGAAGAAGAAGAAAGAGCACTTGGTAAAAAAGAAGCAGAAGAAGAAGAAGAAGAAGAGAGAATGAATCAAGAGGAAGGAGAGCCTGAAAAACACTCTTCTCCACCTGAAGGCATAGAAACAGGGGGAGATAATGAGAAAAGAGGGATGTCAGTTGCTACCAGTGAGGGAGTCAGCTGCTCTCCAGTCGACCTAGAAGACATTCATGCCTCTCATTTTCCTGAAGAAGAACATGATGCTTCATCGCCAAATCTGCGTGATTATTCTGATATGCCATCATCTACAGATCGTGCTGAAGCCAGTACGTAGACCGACAGCTCAACAGATTTTCGCAGAATTATGGATATGCTCTTGGAGATGCGCGGTCAAATTTATGCTCCGAGATGCGAGGTTCAAAGGTTGCAGAATGCAAGTCAAGTTTCTTCAGTTTCTTTGAAAGATCATATCCAAGCCCTCTCTATTCAGATTCAGGCTAATGCTAAGGGTGAGGAGGTTGCACAACTGAAAGAAGACTTGAAAAGGCTGGAAGGGATCGTTCAGTCTATGGGAGATTTCCAGCTTGTCCGCGTTCCCAAGCAATCTTGACTTTATTCCATTTTCTTCTCAACCTTTTTAATGCTGACAAAAAAGGGGGAGAAAGATTTGAATCAAACTTTGAATTTTTTTATTTGGATTGATGTTTGACTTTAATTTTGTGTCTGGATGTGAATTTGGATTTGACTGCTATTGATATCTTATGGATGGCTTTATCATATTCAAAACTAACCTATTTTCTGTGGTTGCAGATTCTAGTGTTATTCATTTAGCCATTTATCTTTATAAGATATGTATATTTGTTTGAGAAATGTTTTGTAGGTCAAAGATATCCAAATCTGCAGGAAAGTTTTGTCACCATCAAAAAGGGGGAGATTGTTGGAAAAATCTTCTTGAAGTATTTTGAAGCTGACAAAACATTTCCATCAGTCTAGTCTAAAGGCTTGCAGACTCTGCTGTTTAAAGTCTGAAGACCTCCGGACTGCCAGACTCAAGATTCAAAGTCTATCATCATTGACAGTTCTAATCCGTTGAAGAAAGGCTATCCAGAACTGGATGTTTTTATTAAGGATATGATTTTATCGACTGGAGAAGATCTCTTGGCTAGATATGACTTATCGGAATCCTTTTTAATTGATCGAGATTGATTCGAATATTAAGAATCCGTTGATTGGCAAAATATTCGTGGAAGGTTC
This sequence comes from Eucalyptus viminalis, assembly GCA_014182385.1. Lineage (NCBI taxonomy): Eukaryota > Viridiplantae > Streptophyta > Magnoliopsida > Myrtales > Myrtaceae > Eucalyptus > Eucalyptus viminalis. The sequence goes on along the minus strand of CM024529.1, from coordinate 16,874,284 downwards.
TACTTATGGAAACCGAGATCCTGATTGTATGGGCGAACAAGATTGATGGGCTATCGTCATGTTCCTTTAATAGCTCGAATGATCTTCCTAATTGATTCCGTCCAATAGGTAAATTGGAGGAATTCCTTTGGTAAGTGACAACGGGTATGATGGCGTAAAGGAGTATATAAGGAAGACGTTCTAAGTTGTTCGAGGTGTGCGCGATAGAAGAATTCCAAAGTCTGAAGCTCATTGTTACTTAGTCAATTCATTTGAGCGAAAACTTGTACTCAAAAGAGAGTTTATATTTGTGAGAAACCTTGAGGAAGTGTGATAGAACATTTACATTGTGGAATCAAGGAAAAGTTGTGTTGTAACATCTCTTTTGTTCATAGTGGAATCCAGCCAATAGGCTGTCAATGCGGAAGAGTGGACGTAGGCTTGGAATAAGCCGAACCACTATAAACCTTGTGTTTAATCTTCTCTTCCCTACTCCTTACTTTGCTTTGATCGTAATTCATTTTGGAGTACTTCCTTTCTATCGATTGCCTAGTATTACTTCCGTATCTCGAGAAATTGTTTTTACACCTATTCACCCCCCCTCTATGTGATTATACTAGCTACATCACAGGTAAGGAAGCATATTGTCTGTCGCTGGAACTTCACTGATGCAAGGGCAGACAAGCATAGGATTCTTAAAAAAGGGCAAACTTTGCATTCTGGAGAAGTCGACCTTTCAAATTTTGAGTCATGACTTCGAGCATTTCCATTGCACAAGGCAACTGCCATGCATTGTTTGGAGATAAATTTGATTGGAAATACTCAGCCGAAAACTACAACTTACGTAACGATTTCAACTTCCATATGCAATCTTGTAGTTTCTTTACTCAACAGCACTACCCTAAAGTCAAGCATTGAAGATTCACAAGGCCTCCGATTTCTTTGGGCGAATCTTCAAGATGATGGCAACCATTGATATTCAAGTTGATCAGATAACTTTAATTCCCAATAGAGCTGTCAATTTTCCACAAATTGGGACAATGTTGGAAAGTAAGCCTCTCTAAAGTTGAGAATCCAAAGATGTTGCAGGTTGTGATTATGTGAGAACAATGTAAAAGAAAAAGAACTTCCACTTTCACTAACATTTGTTAAAAATGAACGCCACTATTCATCGGATGAATGATCACATATTAGTTGGATAGAATAGAGAAAAGCATGACACCGCCTGATTAAGCTCTGTAGTTTCGAAACATCTATGAAGCTATTGTCTGAAAATTGAAGAAAGACCACATTCTATTAAGTGCATATTTGTTGAAGGCCAAAGCCCAAGCTTAAAAGGAAAGACGAAAGGCCACAAATACAGTACGGACAATAGAGCCTTTATTCCCGGCCAAAGGTGACATCTTCTAGGTTTGCTTTGCTAGACGCCATTGGCATTGATCACTCAAATGGGCAACTACGCCCTCATCTTTCAATGTTCTATCTTTCAATGTTAAATTGCTTTGACTTGTGCAATGAGTATCAATTCTTTCAATGTTCTATCTTTCCCATAGAAATCATAAATCGCCAAACTCATCTCCATAACAAATGGTATTAAGTAAGAAATGGACAATAAAGTGGAATATATTAAGTAAAACTTTTGCTAAACTAAATAATCCACTCTATATATAATGAAAAGAGCATTTTAATAAGAAACTTTGAACTATTCTATTTTTTTTTTCCCTAGACATAGAAGTTTTTTCCAGTCATTTGTGATAAAAACTAACCTTGTCCCGTACACTTGTGCAAATATAGAAAATTCTAATATACAAAATAGGAAAGAAAACGGAAAACGGAAAACAGAAAAAACGAAGAGGAGAAAACACGAGAGCAGAATAAAACAAACCTTTATAGGGTGGGTTTCAAAATAAGGGAGACCAGATCTAATTCATTTTTTTTTTTTTCGATTTCCCACAATTTATAGAAATCTGCTTAAAAGGTTGGATTCATGGATGGTTGCGTCAAGACCAAAGAGAAATGAGAGAAAATAGTCTGGACTCACCTCATAATGCTTGAAAGACTGGATTGAGCCCTCGAATCCTTTCTTAACCCAACATAATTTCTTGCAATTGGAGATCTCTATGTGGCAATCATTTGGCAATTTGGTGGTTGATATGTCAATCAACCTTGCCAAAGATTCACACTGGCTAACGATTAACTGGTTCAAAAACTCCAGCTCGTCAAGGCCCTCGATAACCTGTACGCCTATGCAGTCGAGGGTTGAAAAAGACGATAGGTTCTTTGAGTTAGGTAAACCACGAACACTTTGCAGCAGAGGACAACTCCAAACGTGGAAGACTTCCCACGATTCCGACGTACCGACAACGTGAATCTCGAGTATCTTAAAGCAACCTGCCAGCTCAAAAATTTGCAACTTTTTTAAGGCTTTCGATGGGAGGATTAGTCTCCCTTCACGAGTAATCATCTCCTTAACAGACTCATTATTATCATGCCCTGCTTCCTCCACATAATCTAGCCTTTCCAATGACTCGCACCCTTCAATAGACAAATGCTCCAGTAATTCGAAGGGCCAAGAAAATTGGATCTCCACTAGCTTTGGACAATTCCTCACCGAGAAAAGTGTCAACTTCCTCATGTTTGATAGCCTGAATCTATCCAGGGATTCACAGTGCTGCACAACCAAATTCCTTAGATGTGGAAGTTGAAGCCCATCGAGTTGAAATTCTTGCATGAGAGAGTTATAAAGCTCTAAGAATAACAAATCTCTCAGGTTCGGAAAGATTGACACAGCTGAATTTATGTAATTAAGGCCTAGCTTTTCCAAAGACAAGGGAAGTTGCGGAAGGGTTTGCTGGTCCAGTCCAAACAAATAAAGTTCCTTTAGCACATGAAGGGAAGCAAGCTTGGAAGAAGCAGGAATATTGTGAAGTGCTAAGCTCAATTTGGTCAGTTTGGATAATCTCCCAAAGCCCTGTAACTCACTAGTACAAAGTCCTCCTCCATTTAGATTCAACTCAACCAAATTAGCCAAGTTTGAGATATCCGGAACCACCCGCAACGATGTGGATGACACTAGTAGATGGGTTAAACTTGTTGGGAGCGTCGGCAACTCTCGAATCTCATTACATTCCCTTAACTCCAATATTTGCAGGCGAGGAAGCATGCCGACACTCTTTGGAACTTCACTAACCCTAGTATGTGATAGATCTAGGATTCTTAGAAAGGGCAAATTTCCAATTTCACAAGGAAGTTGACCTCCTAATTCCCTAGTATTGACTTTAAGCACTTCCAGATTCTGAAGCATTCCAATAGCACTAGGTATCTCCCTCAAACTTATTATATAAAAGTCATTAATGTCAATTGAAAAGTGCAACTTACGTAATAATTTCAACTTCCATATGGAATCCGGGAGTATCCTCGCATTAAACCCCTCTACAAAAAAGTGCTCTAGATTCACTAGGTCCCCGATTTCTTTGGGAAAGTCTTTAACACGATTGTCTCCAGCAATCTTTAGTTTAATTAGACACTTCAACTTCCCAATAGAGCCGTCAATTTTCCTCAATCTGGAACAGTTTTTGAAAGTTAGCCTCTCTAACTTCAAGCATTCAGAGAATTTTGGTATTCTCGATATGCTAGGACAACTTTCAATTGACAGAACTTTCAATTGTGTTGCCATCTGTTGAAAAGAATGCAATATTCAATGGATGAACAGTCAAATACCACTTAAAAAAAAAAGAGAGGATAGAAATAAGTATATTACACACCTCTGTTAAGCTTTGTAGCTTGGAATCATCCATGAAATCATGGTAAGCAATTCGAAGAACAACCACATTCTTGAAGTGCAGGTTGGTTGACTTAGACATTGGAGGAGGATGACTCCAAAAAATCCATCTTAATTTTGTAAGACAATTCGCTGACTTACCAATGAAGGTTCCCCCATTTAATTTGAGGCACCTTAAATTTTCAAACCTTCCGATATCTTCACTTTTAACAGCCTCAAGATCACTTTTACGCAGATCAATATCCAGTGTTTGAACGTTCTTCTTCATCTGTAAATGAGAGTACGAAATGAGTGGCATTCAGTATTGAATATTAGAGGAAAGAATGGTAAAAGAAGAAACAAAAAAGAGCATCCTAGTGCAGCGTAGAGGACTTTTTTAGTAGAGATACTATTAGTTTCTTCCCAAGGCACTTCACCTTTTCTGTGGTTATTGTATCAAGGATGTCCTTCTGAATCCATAACCTACTACGCTTTCCGGGATTCATTGGATTTTCTTTACGGACTATCTCTCTTCCAAAATCTCTGAGTTGATCTTGCATCCAAAACTTATTTTCTATAATTTTTATCAAACACTTGCTATTGAGGACATCAACCCCATCTTCTCCAAGAAGTTCACAATCTTCCCACATGTAAATTGCATTTGTCTTATTCTCACCAATGAAGAAGCATGCAATATCGAGGAAAATTTTTTTGCTCGAAACTTAAGGCATCATAGCTGATCCTCAACTTTTCAAAAACACCATCATGTGGTGCTTTTCTTAACTCTTTCAATGTCTTTTTCCATTGTTCTTGCCTTTTCTTGTCATAGAGGTGTGAACCAATCACTTCAAGAGCCAACGGAAGTCTCCCAAAGTAGCAGATACAATTTCCCTTGCAAGATGATCGTAATCATATGGAGGAGTGTCTGTATTAAATGCATGCCTACTGAAAAGCTCAAGTCCATGATGAGTTTCCATCACATCCATTTCATATTCTAAAATTTGATACTTTGGTTTATTCATTCGCAGAACTTCTTTATTTCTAGTTGTAATCAATATTCTAGATCCCGGATACAAAGTACTCCTTCCAACTAATTTCTCCACTTGCTCGCTCTTATCAACATCATCAAGTACCAAAAGGACCTTCTTCTTGCGAAGTACTTCTCCAATCCTCTTCATTCCATAATCAATTTCGTCGATGCTCCTTGTTCCCGCAGGATAGCTAATGTCAGACAATAACTTATTTTGCAACTCAACTAAGCCGTCACTTGACGACTTCGCTCGAACATCTTCAAGAAAACAACAACATTTTCCAAAATGAGAAGAAAATTGGTTGAAGACAACCCTAGCAAGAGTTGTTTTACCAATACCCCCATGCCATGAATTTGAATGAGCCGCACTTTGCTAGAGTCGATGTCTAACAATTTGCTTATTGCTACCACTCGATCATCAATTCCAACTAAATATTCAGGCACCCATTTATGTTTTGTCTTCAGCTTTTTCACGACCTCCTCCACTACTAATTTGACTAGTTTTCCGTGGCTACCACAATTGGAAAAAACATTTTAGTGGGGGAAAAATGCAAACTCATGACTACCTAGCTAGTAGTGACGCAATTTATGCACCGGGTATGATATGTTCAAGAGAAGAAATGTTTAACATATCGAAAGATTAAATGATTAGATGAAAAAAAAAGCATGGCATTTCGCCCGTTCGTTTTCCTCTCATTGCCCACAATCAAATATCAATTTAGCTACCTAGCAATTAATATCATCATTCACCCATCATATAAGACGACCTTGAGAAGCAGTTTCATATCTTTTTTACAAACCTAGCTATTATTACAATTGTTTGCCCGTTATCATTTAGTATTACTGTTATAAAAGCCAGGTCTCAATCATGCCGGATTTTTGCAGGTAAGATCCGGTGTCAATATCATTAGGAAAACAAGTATCTTGAAAGCACTTAGCTTACCCGTTGTACTTCTTCACTTCCCAACCCTTTATCGCACCAACCTCCTCGAGAGCCTTTCTCCACTGTTTCACTTGCTCATTGCTCAACTGCTTCTCGTGCTGCAAACTTAGGATGGCATCATTATACATTGTGGTTTTCAGCTTAACATCGTCAGGTTCCACATAAAAAAAAATAGGTAGGATCTTTTTATTATCTTCCGATTTGGAGGTATTTGCCCAGATCTGCGTGAGCTCGCGAAGACACCATTGGCTCGAAGCGTAATTTCGAGAGAAGACGGGTATATAAATCTTGGAGACGTCAATCGCTTGCTGAAGTGATTTATCAATCCTTTCACCCACGCGGAGCTCTTCGTCATCTCGAAAGACACAGATTCCAGCATCGGTCAAGTTATGGAAGAGGACATCGGTGAATCCCTCGCGAGTATCAGGTCCTCTAAAGCTCAGGAACACTTGAAACTTGTTTTCTGATAACGTTGCTTCATCTGAGCTTGCCATGGCAATCAATTGCACAACTTAGCAGATCTTTCTCTCGCCGTGGCCTGATGTTCTTAACAGAGAAAAAGGCTGCGTTAACACGTTATGAGGAATTGGTTGAGTAGTTGTAGGAATACCAATCAAATGCTATGGGTCTATGAGAAAAATGGTTTTACCAGAACTTCCATCTACCCTCTTCATCACTCCTATCTATGTTATATGAAAGGTTCCCTCCAGCATGACAGTTTGACCGTCTGACGGTCAAAGGAAAGTCAAAAAAGTTTTTTTTTATCTCCAGCACAAGCATGTGGAAATTTGCCAAGCGAAGCACAAGCATACAAGCATACAAGCATGGGTTCACCGTTTGTTTCCTAAGCTAACGATACCGACTCTAAGAAACATAGTATCCGAGACTTTGACATGTGAGTCCAAACTACAAAAAGAAAATCAAAGGAACAACTCAAGGAAGGAGTTGCGGGAGAACAGTGACGGGCTCCGAAATCGTAACCCGTAGCTCCGGGATCACGTCCGATTTCAACGCCGGCAGCAGGCAAGCCAAAAATACTTGAGCTGTAGGAAGGGAACCAAGCCTTGGAGGGAAACCTTAATGACCCATTGGAATATTAGACCTCGGAGGAAGCACGGAACATGAGGGGAATCCAGTGCAAGCAAAAGGGGGCTGAGAGAATCGAGGGGAACCCAGTTAAAAGGACAAGAAGCGGAGAACCACACACGGAGGAGGAGGAGCGACGACGAATTCGCGTGGATGAAGAAGATAAAAGTCATTATTGGAGTGAAAATCCCTCGACGCGGTTTAATAATTGTTTCGTTCGTCGTGCCCCTCCTATCCAGAGAGAGAGAGAGAGAGAGAGGGGGGGAAACCGACTTGGATGCGCAAGGTGCAGACTGCACATCCCCTCGCTTTATTATTTTCTCAATAAAAAAAATTATTGAAATGGAATATAATTGAATTTATCATGAATTAATATTTTTACTATAAATTCATTCTAAATTATTTTATTATTTATTTATTTATGAATTTGAATCAAATATAATTTATTATGTATATATAAAAATATATATTTAATATACATGAGTCCCAACGTATCGAAATTCTCTATTTTTTGAGAAATGACGTATCGGCGTATCACGTCATATCGCGTGTCACATGTCGGTAAAGATACCGTTAGCCTAAGTAGCATCGACATGCGACATGAACACACGACACAACACGCTAATACATCATTTCTGAAAAATAAAGAATTCCGATACGCTATGACATATTATATATTAAATAAATATTTTTTTAATTAATTTGATTCAAATTTACAAATAAATAAATAATAAACAAAGAGCTTACGATGAATTTACACTAATAATACTAATAAATCTATTCATGGGAAATTTGAAAGACATATTCATAATTAATGTGTACCCATGTTTAAGAGCATGTTTTTAACTTTAATAAAAATTATAGATGAAACTAATGACTAACAAAATATTATAATCAACTTATTTAAATAAATTTAAGATCTTTTATAATTTTTCAACATTCAATATTTTTATTTTTCGAAACCACTTTTTAGCTCATTTATTTATTTTTTTAACAAAAATAACCTTGTTGTCCAAAAATTATTTCCCCCACGGTTTCTTCCCCTGTTTTCTCGCCCCCGGTTTCTTCCCCTGTTTTCCCGGCCCCCGGCCCCAGCCCCAGCCAAAGTAAAAACTAAAGTACCCGTCATTGACAGGCTGTCAATTTGCCACCCCATGCCACCCCAACCCAACATCCCCGCCCCCGGATTTCTTCTCCTTCTTTCTTACCCCGGTGGTCATTTCCCTCATTTTCCCTCCTTTTTTTTTTTTTTTTTTTTTTTGGGACGGTGGTTATGGCGTGCCATATGCGGAAGCAGAACGGCGGCTCTCTCTCTCTCACTCAATGTTATTAGAATAGAAAGAGATCGCGTCAACACGTGATGAGGAAAAAACCGATCATCAAATAAGAAAACCAATGAAATGCCATGGGTCAATGAAAAATGGTGGAACCAGAAAGTCGTAATTTCTACAAGGGAGGCCATAAAATCAAATGCTACTTGGTTGATGAGTAAAAAAGAAAAAAATAATAAAAATAAAGATGTGGCCGACAAAACGAAGTAAGGAAAAGGCCAAAGTTGCCCAGCTCTCGAGACGAGTGTGGGGTCCTTTCCAAGAAAAAATCTGTCGAGAAATTTCTCACACCCGTAAATTTCTAATACTATCTTGGTGAGTTATAAGTTATCAATTCCTTTCGGTATGTTCAAGTGTTTTTAGTATCGGACCAAAGAGAGAGTCTTTTAGTAAAGTTCCAGGCTACAAAAAATTAACAAACATCTCAATAAATTAGTAAATACTAGCTTCTTTGAATTTTAATTATATATCTACCTACCTACTAGAAGCTTATCAAAATTCCATTAATTTTGTAAGTTACTAATTTCTTTGGCATTTTACAAGTTTGGTTAGTAAATTACCAATATTATAGATAATTTACCAATACGTATTTTTATTATCAATTACTAAGTTTTTATTTGTTCATAATCAGATACTAAGTTAACAATGTACAAAATAATTAATATGTTGCAAACTCCACAAGCGGAGTTAGTAAGTTAAGAAAAATATTATCACGATTTTACTTATGTTTAATTGGTTATTGAGAAACTGTTTTTTACCATGTAAATTGTTACTTGCTAAAGCCTGCATTCGATGAACTTCTTACAAGTGTCTCACATGTACCAACTGACAGTAATCCATTTCTTTGAAACTGTATCGGTGTGGTCCATAAGTTACAAATATTTTATTGAATTGACTAATGCTTAGACGATTGTTGATGAACTATTTTTCAGTATGTAATCAGTTGTTTATCATTATCTACATTAGGAAAAAAATTAACATAAGTAAATATGCACTATAAATTATAATTTTGTTTACATGAAAGCTCAAATATAATTTCAAAATAACATGCCACAATAGAAAAAATGAACACTATTTGAAAATATGACGTCTGGAAAAATTCTCTTGCGACCGCGTTACGTGGATGTACAAGAGTGCAGCCTTAAAATCGCCAGGGGAGGTAAATTACTTGAGATGCATGGAAACTGGCCGAAACACTGTGAAATCACTAAATTTGAAAGAAAAATTTAATAGACATGAATAAAATAATTAATTTAAGAGTTACTTCGAGAATAAGGCTTGTTTGTTGAATTAGACAAATACAACTGCTTTCTACAATAAATGAGATTATCGACATTTACACAAAAGATGAAAATCAGGTATTATGATTTGAAAAGTGTGTCAGTGTTGAATTAAAGGATCTGATGCTAAAAATGTTTCTTGCCAGACTGGCCTTCCTCACTTGCACGCAGTTGAAAGGCCTCATGTGCGGAAGCCAAGGAAACAAACTTTCTTAATTCATGCACGTGCCTCTTTTGATATATTATTACTTCTCTATTTCTATTGCTGTTTTTTTGTCTAGTCTTATCCCGTATCTATTGTACAAGTCACTATGTGTGCTAGGAGTCAATACAACAAAAATCAACCGGGCAAGTCTTTGATTTCGTTTCAATGAGTTGGGAACCGTTCAAATGAACCATGAGTTGATACCAATATACTCACTCTCCATATCACTTTGATTTTTAATTTCCTAATGATCTCTATATATATTACAAACAGAGGCGTGCAATAGTGGTAAACACCCCCTCTCAACTTTTATTTTCCAAGTGATGAAATGACACGCTGTGTTATCAACTCGAATCGGTGATAAAAATATCAATGTTTGACCAGGGGAAGGGTAATTACTAATTAGGAATTTTCATACGAACAGAAAGGTCGTCAAAGGCCGCCGCGTCAACACTTGCAAGGAAATAATGGAATAGTCATAGGAAAACCAAGCAAAAATGCTATGGATTGGTGAGGAAATAAATGGTTGAAACAGAAAGTCGTTTTTGGAGGCCTATTAAGGACAAACTGCAAGTAGAACTTTGCTTGTCGTCGAGTGCTTGGAACTTGGAAACTAGAAAAATTGAAGCATGTTGGGCGTTGAAACAGGTAGTCGTTTTTGGAGACCTATAAGGCCAATGAAAGCGTGACTCCCAAAAATTAATATCAATGGAAGTTTCAGAAAAGAAATGATATGATTTAAAATTATGCGGTCAAAGCATCTAGTAATATATACCAACTAATGTCTACGTGTTTGATTTCTGTCATTGTATACTATACACAAGAAAATAGATAGAGGAGGGAAAGAGGCCATTAATAATGTTATAATTTTTGTACGACATTTATTTTAGTGCCATAACTTTTTAATCGATCACTTACAGGTCATAATTTAAAAAAAAAACGTCTACTTGAATGACGGCGGGGATTTCCTTTACTTAAAATTCCAATGTGTCGTTAATTTGATATGAAACATCTGAATTAACTTGCCCAAAAAATGATATCATCAAAAGTGTGTAGAATAGTCTCATTTAACCCTTTTCTTGCCCGAGATATATGGGGTTAAGTTAGGTCCAATTGAAAACCCTAACCCTAACCCTAACCCCACATCCCTCCGTATGAAAAAATTGCTAAGACTCATCTCAGTCCTCCTTTTAAACCAAAAAAAGATGTCATCAGGATTTCTCAAGTCACCACTCACAGGCATTGCACTCTGCTCTCACATGGTTCAGGAATCGTTCTGGATTCTATAAACCAGATTCTGGAACAGAACGCGAAGGGCTCCACATATGCAGAGAAAGAGGTGAGGGGAGGGAAGTGCTCGTGCGTTCCATTAGCTGCAAGCCTTTTTTTCCAACATGTTATAACGCAGAAAGTGTTCATCCCTCGATGCGCCGTCGTTTTTAAAGAGAGATATCAATAATTCCCCTTGATCGATTCTTCTTCATTGCGTCGTCATTTTTGGGTTGGGAAGCCACGTCATGCGGGCGATTTTCCACTTTAGACTTAACTCTTGCTAAAAAAAAGTCACGTTGCAGATGATAAAATCTACATAATTATCATCAAAACATATGGCAAAGTTAGAATTTGGTAGTGATTCGTGAAGAGCCTTGAAGAAGCGTTGACCAATTTCCTTTTGGTAAAATTTTACTAACTCTCACGAGTCTTGTGTTTTTGAATTCTCTCCTCACACCTAGTATTTCCTTCTTTTCATAATTCATTTGCTTAGTCTTCGCAAGCAGGATTGAAAAAATTAGGGCAATAAGGATCTTAGAGTGCTCCATAGGGCGTGCTGGGTAGCTCAGGTGGTGGTGAAAAGGAAGTGTGGCACGAAGTGGCGGTTGCTGAGGTTTTTGACGGGTCTGATGACGGTGTCATTCGTGATGGCAATCGGGCTGTTTTTTCCACAACTGCTGAGGGATGGTGTCGTCAACAAGGCGTTGGAAGAGTATGCGGCTGCAGGCGCATTTTCTAAAGATGTCGGTTGAGCTTTGATGTCGAGGATTTTGAAGGAATGTCTTGATGCAATATTTCCTCATTCTGACTAATCAGAGAGTTGGGTATAGTAACAAGTAGACATTCTTTTCCTAAATTTGATGGAAGAAAAAGGGGGATACAATTTGGAATAAGGCCTCTCCCGTTTCTTAATGCGAATTTCAGCATCGATTTTCTTTTCTGCTCTGTTATTCCCAATCTCTGTTTCAGGCAATACAAGATGATCTTTATCATTCTCTTCTTCTTTTCTTCATTCTCCACCCGCGGTTGAGGACCCAGTGGTCGTAAAATGCAGAAACTAAGCTACTATGCAAATCCTACCGGCTCTTTGGACACAACAGCACCTACAGTCAAACTCCAGTAGCTTCAAAATGTCTAATGGAGGTTCCTCTAAGATCTTGAGATTATCCTATTGCAAGAAGCCCTTCTTTGCCATGAAATCAGCGCAGCGATTTGCCTCTCAAAATCTGTGCTCCGTCTGGTATTGGGTAAAGCTCCTGAGGATGGTCCTTCGTTCCAAAAAGAGCAGTTTCGGTTTCTCATTTTACAAGTTGTTTTATTAAGAAACCTGTCATGAAGGATTTTTGCACCAAGTTCATTGTGACTATATGACATTGCAGAGCAAGTGTCAGACCCTCCTTAAGAGCCTACAATTCCGCAGTCGGGGTCGCCGTGGTTCCCCAAAACCAGTCAAAGCCCCAAACCCAACAGCCGAGGAGATCACGCAAGAAGCCCCCACCTCACTGGGGTTCCGAACTACTTATCCATTCGTATTCAAGAGTTGAGTTCACTTTTGTCCGATTTTCTGCTGAATCATTTCATTTAGATTCCATAAGATGCCAAATCTCTCTTTCCAGTTCATTATATTAGAATAAGTTATTAGATGGAGAGACACTACATGTATCATAGACAAGCAATATCATATTATGTTAACACATCAAATGTTTACTATGTGTAAGCGATATAGACATGGGAGTCAGCAAACAGGGGTACAATTAAGCAATTGTTGCTATCCATCAAGAAAAAAGGTGAGAAAAGAAAAAGAAAGAAAGGAGAAGGTTCAAACTCACGTTATAGTGCTTGCAAGACTAGATGGAGCCATCGGATTGTTTCTTCGCCTCGGCTAATTTCCCATGGTCGAAGATATCTACGTTGCAATCCTTTCGCAATTCTGTTAGTGATACATCATCTACCTTTCTACTGATCTACATCGATGAATGGTTGATTGATTCAAAACTCTAATTTGTCAAGGTCCTCGACAGCCTGTAGCCCATCGCAGTTAGGGATGTATAAATACTCGAGCTTTTTTAAGTTTGATAAACCATGAACACTTCCCAGAGAACAATAATCCAAGGTGTCAGACGTCTCCCTGATTCTGAAGTACCTAGTAGTTGAATTTGGAGTATCTTCGGGCAACCCCTAAGCAGAAACTTTTTGAGCTTATTTAATACTCGTAACAGAGAACTTAGTCTCCCTCCACAAATAATCGACTCATTGGCAGACTCTACTTCACCTATATAAGCTAACCTTTCCCAAGGATTCCCAACAGATTGATAGAAAATGCTTCCAATGATTCGCATAGCCTTCCAAGTTGGATCTCAACTAGCTTTGAGCAATATCATACTTCGACCAGTTTTGAGCTTCCTCATTTTTGATAGCATGAATATCTCAAGGGGTTGACAGCTTTACAAAACCAACTCTGTTAAATTTTGAAGTTGAACACTGTTGAGTTAAATTTCTTGCACTTGAGACCGTGAGAGCACTATAATTCACAAGTTTTCTAATTTGGATGAGAGTGACACAGTTTCAAGGCCCAATTTTAACAGAGATGGAGGAAGTGGTGCAAGTTTTCGCAGGTCCAACCTTGCAAATGAAGTTTCTTTAACTGAGAAAAGGAACCTACTCAGTAGGAGTAGGGACATTGAGAAGATTCAAGCTCAGCTTATTCAGTCTGAATAACCTCTCAATCAACCATACTAACTGGCGAATATTGCTTCCTTCTCTCCAATCAGAGCCATTAGATAGGTCCAACTAAACCAAGTTAGTCAAATTCGAGAGAACTCATACTACTTGCAATGACATAGATAACACTTGTAGATTGTTTAAACTTGGAGGAAGCGTTGGCAGTTCTTGAATCTTATCGCATTCTACTCAAGTGTCTGCAGGTAAAGAAGCATACTGTCTGCCGCTGGAACTTCACTGATGCAAGGGCACGACAAGCATAGGATTCTTAAAAAAGGGCCAAACTTTCCATTCTGGAGAAGTTGACCCTTCAAATTTCCAGTCATGACTTCTAGCATTTCCATTGCACTAGGCAACTGCCATTGTTTGGTGATGAATTTGATTCGAAATAGTCAGATGAAAACCACAACTTACGTAACGATTTCAACTTCCATTTGGAATCTTGTAGTTTCTTTACTAAAAAACACCACCCTAAAGTCAAGCATTGCAGATTCACGAGGGCTCCAATTTCTTTGGGCAAATCTTCAAGATGATAGCAATCATTGATATTCAAGTTGATCAGATACTTTAATTCCCAACAAGCTGTCAATTTTCCTCAAATTGGGCCAATGTTGGAAATTAAGCCTCTCTAAAGTTGAGCATCCAAAGGAGTCGCAAGTTGTGATTATGTTGAAAAATGAATGCCACCATTCATCGGATGAATGATCTCATATTAGTTAAATAGAACGGAGAAAAGTATGACACGCCTTGATTAAGCTCTGTGGTTTCGAATCATCTATGAAGCTATCATCTGAAAATTGAAGAAAGACCACATTCTATTAAGTGCATACTGGCTGAAGGCCAAAGCCCGAGCTTAAAAGTAAAGACGAATTAAAAGAAACGAACGCCTTCTAGGAAAAAAAGAAAGGCCACAGATACAGTACGGACAAGAGAGGCTTCATTCCCGGCCAAAGGTGACATCTTCTAGGGTTTGCTTCGCTAGACGCCATTGGCATTGATCCCTCAAATAGGCAAGTACGCCTCCATTGCATTTTCGAGTGTTTCTGTACACTCTAGCTCTGCTTTCGGCCAACTTCGTTCTGACTTGATGGCGAGCGTCCTCTGACTTCTTTGAGAGAGGGGCCTCTCCAGTTCCGCTGTCAAATAATCGGCCAGCTTCCCATCTGTGTCCGCAATCAACATCACAATCTGCTGAAGCTCTGCATTGGAAAGACACCCTCCCCAGCCTTCTCCTCTGCTTCAGTTCCTGTTTGAAGTGGCTTTTAATCACAGGGGAAAAACCAGGGGAGGACGCAATGCAGCAAATTGCTGAAGCTCAGGCATTGGAACCACACTCTCCCCAGGTTTCTCCTCGGTTCGAATTCCTGTTCAAAGTGGCTTTCCTGTTCCTGTTTCCGTTCCTGCTCCTGTTTGAAGTGGCTTTTAATCAAACTGTAAAATCTTAAATAAGTATTTGAGGTGCTTTTGGAACACACCTCCTACTTGGCCAACCCTAACCACATGCAAATTCAAGAAACACTCATTTCAGTCAGGGACATAAGTCACTTGATTAGTGGACAGGCGGACCACATAAACTATGTTCTTTTAACGTCTATGTTAGCTAAATTGTTTTGAGTTCTGCATTGAGTATCCAATTCTTTAAATGTTCTATCTTTCCGGTTGAAATCACAAATCGCCAAACTCATTTCCATAATGAATAGTATTAAGTAAGAAATGGACAATAAAGTGGAGTATACTATGTAAAACCTGCGCTAAACTAAATAGTCCACTCTATATATAATGATAAGAGCATTTAATAAGAAACTCCGAGCTATTCTTTCTTTTTTTCTAGACATTGAAATTTTTTCAATCATTTGTGATAAAAACTGACCTTGTGCCATAGATTTGTGCAAATATAGAAATTTTGAATATACAAAATAGGAGAGAAAACGGAAAATGGAAAACAGGAAAAAAAGAAAAAGAAGAAGAAGAAAAAACACGAGTGCATAACAAAACAAACCTGTGTTGAATAAATGAGACCAGATTTAATTTATTTTGCTTTTCGATTTCGCATAATTATTATAAATCTGCTTGAAAGGTTGAATTCATGTTTGGGCATGGCCGCGTCAAGACCAAAGAGAAAGAGAGAGAAGAACGGTCTAGACTCACCTTATCACGCTTGTAAGACTGGAGGGGGCCCACAAATCCTTTCTCAAACCCACGTAATTTTTCGCAACGGTCGATGTCTAAGTCGCAATCATCTGGCAATTTGGTGGTTGACAGGTCAATCAACCTTTCCAAATATTCGCAATGCCAAACCATTAACCGCTTCAAACACTCTAGCTGGTCGAGGCCCTCGACAACCTGTAGGCCACTGCAATTGGAGAATGATAAAGACTGAAGGTTCTTTAAGTTTGGTAAACCACGAAGACTTTGCAGCGATGGACAACTGAAAACACTGAAATATTCCCACGATGCCGAGCTACCAACAACTTGAATCTCGAATATCCCATTGTTACCTAAAAGTTTGAAACTTTGCAACTTCTTTAAGGCTTCCGTTGAAAGGATTAGTCTCCCTTCGCAACTAATCATCTCATTAGCAGTCTCATTGTTATCATGCGCCGCTTCCCCTATGCAAACTAGCCTTTTGAAGGACCTACAACAATTAATTATCAATTGCTCAAGCGATTCAGACGCCCAAGAAAATTGGATCTCAACTAGCTGTCCGCAAAAACGCACCTGGACAACTTTTAGCTTTCTCATGCTTGATAGCATGATGCTCTCAAGGGCTTCACACTGGGCCACATGCAACTCCCTTAGAGATGGCAGTTGAAACCCATCAATTCGAACTTCTTGAATTTGTAAATTGCAAAGGTAGAGAAAAGACAAATTTCTCAAGTTTGACGGAGTTGAATTGGAAGTATCAAGGTACAGCCTTTCCAAAGACAAGGGAAGTTGCGAGCAGGTTTGCAAGTCCAATCTAGACATATAAAGTATGTTAAGTTGAGGTAGGGAAGCTAGGTCCGCAGGAGCATGGACATTGTTAAGTCTTAAGCTTAGTCTTTTCAGTTTGGATAACTTCCCAATCCACCACAATTCACCGATACAAAGTTTGCCTTCTCCTCTTGCTCCATCTAGATACAACTCAATCAAATTAATCAAGTTCGAGAGATCGGGGACTACCCACAATGATGTAGATGACACTTTTAGATGAGTTAAAATTATTGGGAGCACAGGCAACTCTTGAATCTTATCACAATGCCTCAACTTCAATCTTTGTAGGCAAGGAAGCATGCCAATGGTTTTTGGAACTTCATTAACATTAGTACCCGATAGATTTAGGATTCTTAGAGTGGACAATCTTCCGATTGCCAAAGGAATTTGACCTTTTAAATAAGGATCATCCACTTCAAGCACTTCCAGATTCTGAAGTATTCCAATATCTCTAGGTAACTCCCATGGTGCACCTAATGTCTCCTTGCATTTCATAAAATACACCTCACGTAATGATCCCAACTTCCATATGGAATGTGGTAAATTACGCACTGCGCAATACTCTATAGCGAAATGCTTCAAATTCACTAGGTCACCAATTTCTTCGGGCAAATATTCAATACTTTTGCAAAGCATAATCCTTAGGTCAATTAGACACTTCAACTTTCCAATAGAGCCATCAATTTTCTGCAAATTGGAACAATTGCTGAAAACAATCCTCTCTAACTCAGGGCATCCAGAGAAGTCCAGTGTTCCATTTATTTTAGCACAATTTTCAAGAGAAAGAACTTTCAATTTTCTTGCCATCTATCAAAATTCATGCAACATTCAATGTATGAACAATCATATATTACTTTCAAATAAATAGACTAGAACACATACCTGGATTAAGTCCTGTAATCTTGAGTCATCTAAGTAAAGATTGCTTGAAAATTCAAGAACGACCATGTTCTTTAGGTGCAAATTAGTCCATTCATTTTTCCCAGAGGAAAATTCCAAGACAACCATCTCAATTTAGTAAGATGATTCTCAAAGTTACCAACAAAGATTCCTCCACTTAACTTGAGGAACCTTAGATGTTCAAATCTACCAATCTCTTCACTTTGAACAACGACATTAGGGAATCTTGTGCAAGTATATCAAGATATAGTGCTCGAACATTCTTTTTTATCTGCATACAAGAATGGGAAATGAGTGTTATTTGTATTCTATTTCATAAAGGAAAAGTATTATAAAGGAAAAAGAAAAAAAACAAGAAGAAGATAGAGCATCCTAAGTCAGTGCAGAGGTATTATTGCTAGAAACTATCAGTTCCTCTAGAATTGCTTTACCTCTTTTGTCTGTATTGCATCTAGGGCCTCCTTATCAGTCCATATTCGACTACGCTCTTCGGGATTCATTGGATTTTCCATGCGAACAATAGTCCTACCAAGATCTCTGAGTTGATCGTGCATCCAAAACACATTGTTCTCCAAAATCTTTACCAAAGACAAGCTAATGAGTTTCTCAACCCCGAGTGTGGGAAAAAGTCACAATCTTCCCACATGTAAATTGCATCTGTCTTATCCTCACCGATGAAAAAGCATGCGATATCAAGAAAAATTTGTTTTTGCTCGAAACTTAAGGCATCATAACTAATCTTTAACTTTTCATAGACATTCTCAAAATGTCCTTTTCTCAACCGGTCCAATGTCTCTTTCCATTGTTCTATCATCTTTTTGCGGCAAAGGAATGAGCCAGTTACTTCAAGAGTCAAAGGAAGTCTCCCGGTAGCTAATACAATTTCCCTTGAAAGATCATTATAATCATTTGGAGGAGAGACACTGCCAAATGCATGCCTACTTGAAAAGCTCAAGCGCTCTATCGGTGTTCATCACCTCCATTTCATAATCTAAAATTTGATACTTTGGGGTGTTAATATCCTTATTTCTAGTTGTAATCAATATTCTAGATCCTGGATACAAATTTCTCTCTCCAACTAATTTCTCTACTTGTTCTCTATTATCAACATCATCAAGTACAATGAGGGCTTTCTTATTGCAAAGTATGTCTCCAGCCCTCTCGATTCCATAAGCAATTTCATCAATGGCCATTATTCCTGCACGATGGCCGATTTCAGAAAGTAATTTTTTTTGCAACTCAACTAAGCCATTAGTTCTTGATGACTTCTCTCGGACATCTTCAAGGAAACAACAACACTTTCCAAAATGAGAAGAGAGTTCGTTGAAGACAATCTTGGCGATTGTTGTTTTACCGATACCACCCATACCATGAATTTTAATCAGTCGCACACCGCTAGAGTTGATGTCTAACAATTTACTTACTGCTGCTACTTGATCTTTAACTCCAACTAAATGTTCAGTCACCGATCTATGTTTTGTCTTTAGCTTTTTCACGACCTCCTCAACTACCAATTTGATGAGCTCGCCATGGCTGCCACAATGGAAAACCATTTTTACTAGGAGAAAATGCGAAATTGCATTTACCTAGCTAGAAGTAATCTTATTCAAGCACCAAATAAAAAACACAACATTCGGACAGATAATTGGACCTTAAAGATCTCGAAATGATCTTCTATGAGTCCATATTGGACATTAACATTACTTCAAAACACACAGCTTATGCACTTGGCAACGGGTGCACCATGTCAAAACCCGAAATTTGATTTGATTTAAACATGAGATTTTAACAATCTTGGGACTATTTCAATAACTTCATGCAAAATAGATATATTTATGAATTTGAAATTGACATTTTGTGATTGATGTTCAAGCAACGACTATAGAAATTGAACACCGTGTATTCAAGAGAATAAATGTTTTCTGTATTGCAAGATTAAATGATTAGATAGCAATGAACATGACATTTCAGTAGCCCATTCTTTTTCTTTTCTGCCACTGCCCATAATCAGATATTAATATAGCTATGTAGCTATTAGTATGAGTATTCGCCCATTTGATGAGATGACCTTGTTAATCAATTTCACATTTTTTTTGACAACTGTAGCATAGGTTCTTGGTTTAACGAAAGTCCCACCTCAATAGTACTGAAATTTATACCTCTATGATTTGAGTGTTAACGAAAATTGGGGAAACAAGCATCTTGAAAGCAATTAGCTTACCCCCGTATACTTCTTTGCTTCCCACCCCTTGATTGCATCAACATGCATTAGAGCCTTTCTCCACTCATTTACTTCCTCATTGCTCAACTTCTTCTCATGCTTCAAATTGAGTATGGCATCTTCATACAACGGAGTTTTTAGCTTAACATCATTCGGCTCCACATCGAGGAAAATAGGTAGGATCTCTTTATTGCCTCCCGACCTGGAGGTGTTTGCCACGATTTGCATGAGCTCACGGAGGCACCATTGGCTTGAAGCGTAGTTCCGAGAGAATATGAGTATGTAGATCTTGGTGTTATCGATGGCTTGCCGAAGCGATCCACCGATCCTTTCACCAACATGGAGCTCTTCGTTGTCTCGGAAGACGCAGATTCCAGCATCGATCAAGCTATGATAGAGGTAGTCGGTAAATCCAATGCGGGTATCTGATCCTTTAAAGCTCAGGAACACTTGATACTTGCTTCCCAACAACCTTCCTTCATCTGAGCTTGCCATAGTAGTAAGTTTGCTCAGCTTAAACAGATCTCTCTGTGTGTGCCAATGTTCTTAACAAAGAAAGAGGCACGGTGTGAGGAAATAATGGACTAGATATAGGAAAAATAATCAAATGCTATGGGTGGATGAGAAATGGTTGAAGTAGAAAGTCATAATTTTTAAAAGAAGAAATAAGACCATAAAAACAAATGCTATTGGTCGATGAGAAATTCGAAAAAAAAAAGAAAAAGAAAAAAAAGGCACCAAAGAGGTGACAAAACGTAGTTAGCAACCTTTGCTACCAAACCTTATTACTGAAGAACAAAGTGCTTTTGTGGGGGGAACACAAATACAAGACAACATCTTGATTGTGCAGGACGTTCTTCACAGATTGCGAACTCGAGAGAGGAAAATGAAGTTCCAAGCTGTTCTAATGCTAGATATGCAGAAAGCGTATGATCGAATTGAATGGGATTTCCTTAAAGCATGCTTAATCAAGATAGGATTCTATGATCAATGGGTACAATGGGTGATGCAGTGTGTTTCAACAGTTTCATTCAGCATCAATTTTAATGGGGAACCTCTACCTTTCTTCTAGTCAACACGAGGGATTCGACAAGGCGATCTATTATCACCCTATCTTTTTATTCTTGTGGCCAATGTTCTATCTAACTTGATGAAACAAGCAGTAGCTGATGACGGCACACTTTGAGGAATTAAGATGAATAGCAACTGCCCTACTCTATCACATTTGCTATTTGCGAATGACTCCATTTTCTTTCTTAATGGAACAATATTGGAATGTCAAAATCTGGCGGCCATCCTACACCAATATTGCCTTACATTAGGTCAGGTTATTAATATTCATAAATTAGGAATATATTTTAGTAAATGTTGTCCAATTAACTTGAGGAGGAACATGGCTTTAGGATTGAGAGTTCTAGAAATTGAGAAAACAGGAAAGTACTTAAGAATTCCTTTGGATTGAGGAGCCTCGAAGAAAGATATGTTCGCCTGGATTCTTGCCAAAGTTAACACAAAGTTGGAAAGTTGGAAGGAAAACTTGTTATCAAAAGCGGGGAAGGAAATATTGATTAAATCAGTGGTACAGGCTATTCCTCAGTATACCATGTCCATCTTCAAAATCCCTGTTTCAATTTGTAAAGCTATTGAGATGAAAGTTGCTAACTTCTGGTGGAGAAATAGTAATAAAATTGTTGGGGTTCAATGGAAAAAATGGGAAACTCTGACATTTAGGAAGGATGAGGAGGGCCTTGGCTTCAAAGATTTAATTGCTTTTAATAAAGCTATGCTAGGGAAGCAAGCTTGGCGTATTTCACAGCACCCTTAGTCCCTTTTAAGCCAAGTAATGAAGAGTCTATGTTATCTACTGTGTGACTTTTGGAAAGTTGAAAAAGGTTCCTGACCTTCGTAGGGATGGCAAAGTAATCTTCTGGGAAGAGACTCCATATCTACGCATATTATGTACTCAGTTGGGAATGGAAAGGAAATATTGATTAGAGATGATAAATGGTTGAAGAGTGGACCTATTGGCGGCCCAGCAACAAGATTTGAGCCAGTTCAAGTGGCTAATTTAATTGATTAAGGGACTAGAAAATGGAATTTATTAATGGTAAAGTCGTTGTTTGATGATCAAAGAGTAAAGGAAATACTGGCAACCCCTATTGGACTGCCTACTGCAGAAGATAAGTTGATCTGGATGAATAACAAGTCTGGGTCATATACAGTGAAAAACGGCTACTTCACCACTAGAGAAAGTTCAATTAGCACACATACAACAACAACAACTTCATCTCATCAAACGAAACCCAAATTGTGGAAATACATTTTGGCACTCTGGAACTCTACCTAAAGTTAAACTATTTCTCTGGAATGCATGTCAAAATGCTTTACCCACAATGGACAACTTGCACAAGAGGAAAATAGTACTTGACCCATTATGCCCTATATGCAAGCAGGAAGCCGAAATCATTGAACATACTCTATTGCTCTGGTCTTAGACAGTTTGGATATGGAGAGCTGCTCCCCTGAAAATCAAAATTTCAAGAATTGGGTTAACACGGCTTGATGAATGGCTATATAGGGTGAAAACAGACCCAAGGAGCGCCATCAAGTTCGACCAAACTGCTGCTACCCTTTGGAGTATCTGGAAGGACCGGAATCAATTTATCTTCGGCCAACACCCCCTGCACCCACAACAAACACCATTCAAGGCCATCGCTTTGCAAGAAAATTTCATCACATGGAATTGAAAATCAAAAGGAGAGGAGGAAAGAGCGACCCAACCTTAAAGATGGCAACCCCCGACTTCAGAATCGCTGAAAATCAACATTGATGCTTCCTTTGCCCTGAACTAATCTCACTTTGCAAGTAGGGGAGCGGACAAAAACAGGGGAGCTATTGCCTACGTCTGCCGAAACTCCAGGGGCCGTCTCGTCGATGGCTTTACCAGACTAGTGGCGGCTTCCTCGGCGGAACATGCGGAAGCTCTTGCCCTTCTCGAAACCCTAGAGTTCTTCTCCAACCGAACTAATCTCACTTTGCAAGTACATTATGACTGCCTTCAACTCGTGCAAGAGATTAAGTCTTCAACAAAGATGAACTGGGAAATGAAGGCCATCATCGATTGGGTCAAGAAAAAACTGAAGGAGTATGCGGGCCTTTCTCGGCCCATTGCGGCAAGGATTCTAATAGACCAGCTGATTGGCTTGCAAAAGCTTGTAGATCTAATTCTCTTCCTTCTAATTGGTTAGCAAATCCCTCGCCTACTCTATTTGACTTATTATGCGCCGATACTTTTGATGTATTTCTTCCAAACTTGGCTAAAATAAATCAATATATTTTTCGACCAAAAAAAAAAAAAAAACTTGCATACGGTTGCCGGCCCCCATGTGCATAAGCTATGGCTAGATATTTACAATATATATTATATATGACATGGCCGGCTTGTTCAAACGCGCGTGCAGTTGCAGGCCCCATTTGAATTCTCTCTCTCTACCCTCTTCACTCTGCAACGGGTCGAAAGGACGGTGATGATTATGCCATGCGATGCACCGAATCCAAGGAATCAGACTTCTTTAATTTTGCGTTGTATTATTACTTCTTGTTTTCATTTCTCTTCTGCACAGATAATTTATATATTACTCTCTCTCTCTCTCTCTCTCTCTCTCTCTCTCTCACGTCGCTTGTTGAAAGAAGATGTGCCTTGAAGATATGGAATCGGACTGAATATTGTAATTGATTTGGATTGTAATTATTTTAGGACTAGAAATATTTGTTCTCTTAGGAATATTTTCTTTACTTTTCTATTCAATCCAATTGTATGATATATACATCTCTGTAACATTATTCAATTCAATGAAGTAAGATACAATTCCTACACTTCTATTTGAGTTTCTTACATGGTATCAGAGCATGTCTCGATCTTGACATAGCTTTCGCACCTCTGTTACTGCAACCTTTCGCAGAACAGATTAGTCTTCTCTGTTTCCTTGTTGCTGTAACTCTCGCAGAACAAAACAGCATCCAACACTCTGTTTTCTCTGTTGCTGCAACTCTCGCAGAACAAAACAGCCTGCTGTCCTCCATCTTTATCCAATTTCAGATTAACCTGCAAAACAGAATTATTGCAGATCTTTTAGGAAATTGTCATCATGACAGATCCACAAGCATTTACCTCAAGATCCGCGGAAGAGACGATACCGTCACCACCTCCTCGGATTGTCGAGCCCTCGGCAATAATCACAGTATCTCGGAGCAAGTTCAACCACAAATTCAGCCACCACAAATTCATCCTCGCATGCGCGGTGGGGGAACCTGCTCCGGCTCGGTTTAATATGGGGCATCCCTATTCAGGGCCACCTTACCCATGGGTACCGTATTCTTGGTACTATGGAACTAATCCAAATACATCATCGCCGGGATATCGAGATGGTGTGCGAACTGATGGAGACCTACCAACCAGCAATGGGGCAGGCGCAACCACCAATCCTCAGCAGACGGGCGAGTCGATCAAACCGGGTGTGGGAACGAATCCCTACCCGGGTCCGTTTTTTTCCAATGCGGATACTGCAACCGGAACTGGCGGATCGGGTTTTGCGGGAAATCCCTACCCAAACCCACCGCCGGGGTTTCTTCCATGGCGGACCTTCGCCCGGCGGTCGGCCGGGAACCGGGGACCCTCTTTTCACAACCAATGCCGACGGACCAGAACTAAAACTCATTACTCAACAGTTAACTGAATCAGACAACTACTCAAATTGGTCGCGCGAGTTCCGGCGTGCACTGGTAACGAAAGATAAAGAGGGGTTTATCGACGGAACGGTTCCGGTCCCATCCGACGAGCGAATGGCACGACTCTGGAAGAAATGCAATCAGTTAGTCCGAACATGGGTCGGAAACTGCATCGCTCCCGATGTCGCGGCCGCTCTTCCCCCGACGGAGGACTCGAAACAGATTTGGGAAAATATCAAAGAGATGTTTGGAAAATTAGATCAAGTTAAAATTTTCTCTTTGACGCAATGGATCTCGATTTAAAATAGGGAAATATGTCACATTTGCTGCGATTTTTAACAAAATTTCAGGTCTGTGGAACGAGTTGGAGGCAGCCGAGGAGAAACTCGACTGGCCAGAACCCATCCTACAGCAATACAAAAGGATGCGGGACAGAGAGAAAGCGATACGCTTTCTGCTCATCTTGAATGAAGCTTACCTCTCATTTAGGTCACAGATCTTGACCATGGAGCCGATGCCGACCCTCGGCCGCATCTACCAACTTGCTGTTCAAGAAGAAAGCCAACGAGAGCAGCCGATTACGGGAAGAATGGCGGCAGCGTGGCTCGGCGGCGAAGAAATTTTCTCGCCCGCTACGAGAGCCACGGGAGGAAGAGAGGCGCACGAAACCACTCTAGGGTTTCACGAAGAAAACCCTAGGGGATATCGTTCAGCAACGGGCGGCCACGATGTGTTTGATCGATCGGACGGTCCACAAACGTTTCTTGGAGGCGGTGAATCAGACGGTTTTGGAGGCAGAGTGAGGATGGAATCCAATGGCTACCGTGGCTCAAGTGCATACGGGCCAGACGGCCCACGCGGGCGAAATTCCCTTTATTCTGATGGGCCGCGAGGAAATTTCGCGGCAATCTTCGATGGGCCGTATGGAGCAACGATGGCCCATGCCGTGAATAGGCCCAATTCATTCGGAAAAAATTATCAAAAGGGCAAGGGTAAGTTGTACTGTGATTACTGCAAACGCCCACACCACACGATTGAAAATTGCTGGAAGCTCCATGGCAAACCCGGCGAAAAGGAGAAAGGAAAATTTTCAACTGTTTTACAAGTGTTGGGAAAATCAGCGAGACAAATCAATTTCTCATGGAGAATATCGGGAGCTGATGGAAGCTTTAAAGAAATTGGATGCTTCGACAAGGCGGGAGTTTCACGGGTATTTCTTATTGTCTGATGAACTCAATTGCAATGGATACATGGATTATTGATACTGGAGCTAGTGATCACATTGTCTGCAATCAGAAATTTTTTTCCACTGTTAAGAAGTTATCCTTTCCTATATTAGTACAACTCCCGAATGGAAATACCACAACTGTTGATATGACCGGAATTGTAAATCTTAGCCCACTCATTAGCCTTTAAAATGTCCTTTATGTCCCTAGTTTTCAATTTAATCTCATATCCGTTTCACAAGCCTATCAAGACAACTCATGTCGTGCCTTGTTTGACTCGATAAATGTCTATTTCGAGCCCTTTCGACCGGCAATCGATGGGCTTGGGTAGAATCTATCAAGGATTATATTTTTGGATTGATCTTCCAACCAATTTTAATTCCTCTTCTGTTGTTTTCAATAAATCCATATGTAATGTTGACAGCAATAAAAATTTCCTTCATCATAAAAGATTTGGTCACACTGCATTTTTCCTTGTCCTCGGTGCCCTATTTGTCCTTTAGCGAAACAAACCCGTTCCTCTTTTCCAAATAGCAACACTCGTGTTGACAACATTTTCCTTAATTCATGCTGATATATGGGGACCATATCATACCGTAAATCATGACGGTTCACGGTTCTTTCTCACAATTGTGGACGATTTCTCACGTGCCACCTGGGTTTTTCTCCTACAATCAAAAAATCAAGTTCTATCTCATCTTAGAATCTTGATCTCTTTATCCAAAACTCAGTTTGGAAAATCAATTCGTCGGATTCGTACTGATAATGGAAAGGAATTCTTCAGTGGTGAATGTGCGTCATTCTTTAGCTCAAATGGGATTTTACATGAAAGTACTTGCACTTATACACCACAGCAGAATGGAGTCGTTGAGAGAAAACACCGCCATCTTTTTGGCGCGGGCTCTCAAATTCCAGGCATCTATACCAGAGGATTTTGGGGAGATTGTGTAGTCACTGCAGCATATCTAATAAATCGAATGCCATCTAGAATCTTGAAGGGAAAATCTCCATTTGAACTTTTATATGGGAAGAAACCAGATTTGAGTCATCTTCGTGTGTTTGGTTGTCTCTGTTACGTGACTACATTAGGGCCTCGAGATAAAATGAGTCCTCGGGCTCGGCAATGCATATTCATGGGGTATGCCAATCTAAAAAAGGGTTATCGAGTTTATGAAAAATCTCTTGGGGATTT
Organism: Eucalyptus viminalis; assembly: GCA_014182385.1. NCBI lineage: Eukaryota > Viridiplantae > Streptophyta > Magnoliopsida > Myrtales > Myrtaceae > Eucalyptus > Eucalyptus viminalis. Next base: position 16,847,437 of record CM024529.1, on the reverse strand, counting down.
CTTTATCGTAGAGATGTGGTTTTTCATGAAGATATTTTTCCTTTTCGAATTCTGCTACCACGTCTGGAGATGATGTCGACACTACTCGTAATTTTCTGTCGAGAAGAAGATCTATCTTCTGGAGGATCCTATATTATTACTTCTCCTCCACCACAACAGATATTACATGCAGCATCACCATCACCTTCGCCACCTAATGAGCATTCCATTGGCCACCCAATTGAGGAGGATTTCATCGAAGAGGAACCTCAAGTGATCAATTCCATCGAACCCTCACATATTGAGGAAACTTCGTCAGACGAGCTGCATGAGCCACCTCGACGATCTGGTCGAGTCACTCGCCCACCAACTTGGACAAGAGACTATGTCTGTTCTTCATCAAAATCCTCGGTACTCGTTATCCTATATCCTCCTATGTGTCTTTTGATCAGCTGTCACCAGACCATTTATGCTGCATTAGTCGCATTTCGAGGAACTAGAACCATCTAGTTATCATGAGGCTGTACATGATCCACGATGGCAAAAGGCCATGGAAGAAGAACTTAAGGCGTTGATTAACAATCACACCTGGGATGTGGTGTCATTACCTCCTCATCGTAAGCCCATTGGCTGTAAATGGGTATATAAAATTAAATATAAAGCAGATGGTTCTGTGGAAAGGTACAAGGCCCGATTGGTGGCCAAAGGGTTTACACAACGAGAAGGATTCGACTACCATGAGACCTTCTCTCCAGTAGCCAAGGCTGTCACGGTTCGTTCCTTCTTGTCGGTTGCTGCTCTTCGCAACTGGTCACTACATCAGATGGACGTCCACAATGCCTTTCTTCATGGTGATTTGGAAGAGGAGATTTATATGGATCTTCCTCAAGGATTACGGAGACAGGGGGAGTCTAAGGTATGTCGTCTCCGCAAATCTCTTTATGGTTTAAAACAGGCCTCTCGGCAGTGGTATGCCAAGTTTACTAATGCACTCATGAGTGCTGGATACAAGCAGTCCAAGCATGATTATGCTCTTTTCACTTGGACAAAAGGTACGTCGTCTATCTACTTGATGATTTATGTTGACGACATACTTATTATGGGAAATGATGATTCCGCTGTGAGGAAGCTTAAGGAATATCTTCATTCCTCCTTTCATATCAAAGATTTAGGGCCACCTAAATACTTTCTTGGAATAGAGATAGCTCGTTCTGATAAGGGGATTTCTCTCAACCAAAGGAAATTTGTGATGGAAATTGTGTCAGAATCGGGATTATCAGGATGCAAACCGTCAGTCATTCCCATTGAACAGAATACAAAGTTAACCGTGTTGATTATGACGCTGGAATGTCTTCCTACGATGATCCATTGCTAAAGGATCCGACAAGCTATCGAGACTTGTTGGAAAACTTATCTACCTTACCATGACTAGGCCGGATATCTGCTATGCCATACGGACTCTTAGTCAGTTCATGCATAGTCCAAAGCAATCTCACATGAATGCAGCCTTGAAGGTGGTAAAATATCTGAAGAAATGTCCAGGGCTGGGGATACTTCTTTCTCGAAAGTGCAATATGGAGATGATGGCCTTTTGTGATTCAGATTATGCTACATGTCCCATGAGTAGAAGATCCATTACTGGTTTATGTATTAAGCTTGGGGAGTCATTGCTTTCATGGAAGACGAAGAAGCAATCCACGGTATCATTATCATCAGCATAAGCTGAATATCGATCCATGGCGAAAACCGTTTGTGAAGTGGTATGGTTACGAGGTTTACTCCAGGATCTTGGGATACAAGTTAGAGGTCCGATATTACTCTTTTGTGACAATGATTCAGCAATCAAACTTGCAGCAAATCCCATATTACATGAGAGGACGAAACATATAGAAGTTGATTGTCATTTTACACGAGAGAAGATCAAAGAAGGCATCATCGAAACAAGAGGGATTAAAACCACGGAGCAACCCGCGGACATATTTACTAAACCTCTTTGCCAAAGACAACATACATATCTTCTAAACAAGCTTGGAGTCTTGGATATATACAAGCCACCAGCTTGAGGGGGAGTGTTGAAAGAAGATATGCCTTGAAGATATGGAATCGGACTGAATATTGTAATTGATTTGGATTGTAATTATTTTAGGACTAGAAATATTTTTTCTCTTAGGAATATTTTCTTTACTTTTCTATTCAATCCAATTGTATGATATATACATCTCTGTAACATTATTCAATTCAATGAAGTAAGATACAATTCCTACATTTCTATTTGAGTTTCTTACATCGCTCCTTGAGAAATTTACAATGATTCTCGTTGATCTTCGCACACTTGATGGACCATGATCGGTCTCAATTCAACCATGTCTTTTCACGGAAATATTTCATTGACGGGAAAAAATAGTTGACGTCGGTGCAATACTTTCTCTACGTATACCTTCAATCCCTCATCTTACACCTTCTTCCCCTTCTTCGTACAATATTACTACTTGTCGTCTGGCCTCGATTTCTTGAACCACTCCTAGCCCCGCGTTCTCGTGCTGACTCGCTTATTGAACCAAGGTCCCTGATCCGATTTTGGAGGTCCTTCTTTGCGCAGTTTCTGGAGGTTTAGCTCTATTCACCAGTGCCATTGTAATATGTTGAACGTATTACATACTATAGGAAAATAGCAAAACGAATGTTAAGGATCCATTCTTTACATACTTGTTGATATCTAAATTTTCACCCCAAAGAAGATCTCTAAGCATTTAATGAATGTTAGGAATTGAATATCAATAACATCAACGAAAATATCAATGCCGCATGGTCTTGCAGTCTCTCTCTTTACTGCATTCAGTTACATTTAGAAATTAGGGACGTTCTTGTTTAAAAGTATCACGCTCAATCGGGCATCAACTTAGAAAAGATGTGCGGCTCTACCCTAAACGCACAAGGAGAGGGAATGGGGGATATGGACACTTAAAAGGAATGAAGAGTTGGCGAGTTTAAGAGAGGAAGGAGTTGATTTTGGAAGTAAAGAAAGATAGAAAAGAGAGAGATTTGGCCTAGATTTGGAGAGAGAGGATGGAGGGGCTCCTCTTTCTTGCTGAATAAAAGAGTGACTCAGCGAAGATTGAATGGGGCAAATATAATTCGATCGCGTAGAAATGGATTTGTTTATCTTCTTTATATTTTTCTTTCTTAGATTTCGTTTTTTTACTTTACTTCATTCAATAAAAAATATCTATCTATTTATGGGTTCGTTCGATTGGTTGTGATACAAACAAGAAGTCTTTTTTGGTTAAAAAAAAGGATAACATAAGTGAGAAGAGGCGGTCTACCCAGTTTGCCTTTTTTTTAAATCTGAAAATTGGATTATTCTTATTGGATCTGTTTATTTTTATTTTTTCGATTCATAATTTCAGAATCAATTCCAATTTTATTGCTAGTTCATTGTTTTGATTGCACGAAGGGATTCATTTATCTAATTTTTGTTCTTGAGCATCTAGATTTATTTCTTTGCATGTCATTCTTTAAAGGAAAAAAATTCACTGAATCTGAAAAAGTTATTTACGATAAAATAGGTTTTGAAAACTGAGCTGTCGCTGCAGATCTAACTTGACATTATCGAAGAGAAGACCTCCCTCGCTAACAATCAACTTTGGATTTCTTTTTCTTTTTAAATTTGAAGGCACGGACGTAGAGACAAATTTAATTTTAGAATTTGAACTATGAATTTGGCAAATCCACCTTCCTCGTTGAGAGATGCGATCTCCAAAGCTAAATGATACGAAATAAAAAAAAACATACACATGCGAGCCATTTAGGATTTTAATTAACCCCGGTCTAATTGTTTGTGGCTCGATCTTGAAATATTATGTTAGATCCCACAAATTCCAAACCACTCCATTTTCCTAAGAAATATATATCAAAATATTGTCCCAAGTCGCTTCACAATGAGTCATATATGCTCTTTAGGGTTCATGCGATCTTTATTCATCCATAACCTCAAGCTTTTAGATTCGTCAATATGCTAATAAACAATAATCAATCATCAATTGAGTCGATCGATTGAACACTTAGTGAAATACACGATTTCCAATAGTCATTTTTACATTGAACATTTTTCATATAATTTAGGATTAAGTGCAATATTTATCAATAACTAAGGAACCACATTAAATAAATTAAAAAATTCAAGATATTACACATTAAACTAAAATTCATGTACCATTCAAATCATTTTCCCAATCAAACTTTAATTATTCATATGTTTACCTGATTCCATATATTATTACTTTGCTATTTTAATTGCTGTTTTACACAAATAATCTCTCTCTCTCTCTCTCTCTCTCTCTCTCTCTCTCTCTCTCTCTCTCTCTCTCTCTCTCATGATGCTCTTGAAAATTACGTAAGCATCCTTTACTTAATAACACTCAAACAAAGAATTCACAAATCATGTTTAATCATATTTGATTTATGTACATGTCAAGATCATATGACATTGAAAATTATGTAAGCATCCTTTACTTAATAACACTCAAACAAAGAATCCACAAATCATGTTTAATCATATTTGATTTATGTACATGTCAAGATCATATGACATTGAAAATTACGTAAGCATCCTTTACTTAATAACACTCAAACAAAGAATTCACAAATCATGTTTAATCATATTTGATTTATGTACATGTCAAGATCATATGTTGTCGTAACAAGCGTAACCTATGTGGCATTTTACTAATTAAGAGGAAATGAGTGTATAATAAATATGTGATGTGTGGCTCCTTGAGGAACTTATAACGGTTCAATCTTGTCATTTCTCGGATAATTCTTCATATTAAGCTTTCATGAATGATTTATCGGTCATGATTTGTGGTTTAGCAACTCTCGAGATCATGCCCTTGGAACTTAGCCTGCCTTTTGTGTGCGTGCGTGCGTTTTTTTTTTTTTTCGGTGCGCATGTGGTTGCACGTCGGCCGAAATGGTGAGGATTCCCTTGCCACTCACCAAGGGTACGAATTATTTTGTCCTTTTCTTCCGTTTTCTTGTTTTATCTTCTCAAGATGAATTCAATTATATGATGTTAGATGCTCGCCTACTTCTGTTTTCTTCCTAAATACATGTTTTCCTGCTACTTTACGATGATAAATGTTCGTCAAATTTTTTCAACAGATATATAGAACAACATAAACACAAAATTATTTCCTCGAGTAATGATTAGTTAAGTGATCGACCGTTTAGTGTTTTCTTTTTGTTTGGATGTGACTAAGTATGTGTTAATATTACAGTATACTTCTGACACTAAAACCAATATGTAAGGCCACATTTTTCATCGTGGGGAGAATTACTAAAAAAGTCATAAACCTATTGCAATTGTGTCAATTCAGTCATAAACTTTTTTTGGGCCAATTTAGTTCTAAACATTTTACAATTGTGCCAATTTAGTCCATCTGGTCAAAATTGGCTGGATCAAGGCGCTGACGTGGACGCCAGGCAGGGACAGCTGGCTGGCGAACGTTGATGTGGCAATTTTTAAATATTTTTAAATATTTTTTTTTCAAATTTTTTATTTTTTATTTTTGAATTTTTTTTCCCACCTTCTTCTTCCTCACCTCCATTGAGTCTAAAACAGATCTATGTGGCATTACCACATAAGATTATCTAGATTTTTAGTAAGGCTATCATTCTGGATTTGCTCAATGATCTCCTGGAGATATCGCCGGCTTGGCCAATCTTTTATCCTCTTAATCTTATATTTTTCACTGTGATAAAGAGTATGAAAAGCATGCCTCATGATGTACATATTGATTTTGCTGATGCCTTTGGTCTTGACAAGAAGTCAACAAGCACATTCTTCTTCCCAGCAATGTGTTTGGTTTCAAAAGAATATTTTGAGAACCATTCAACCAATCGAAGCAGTTGAGAATTTGGAACTTGCTTCTGTTTGAACTTGGTCATCTGAGGAAAAGATGCCATGTCTAATTCTACCAGGAAGTGGTGACTGATGAGATAGAATTTGAACTTTTTTATTTCTTTTTTCACTGCCAAGAATTTTTTTAAAGTGGAATGATAATGAATTTTAGCTTGGGAAAATTTTCCACTTTTGTAGGCACAAAGATGCCTCTTGATACCACCCGCCGCGGTGGCTCCGTTGGATAAGGCTCCGTTGATCCTTGTCCTCAAGGTGAGGGGTTCAAAACCCAGTGGAGACGCTTGGTGTCTTAAACGCTTACATGGGGTGGTGGTTCCCTTGTGTGGTCCCAGGATTTACCTACCAGCTATACGGGTTTCCCTAGATCATCAAAAAAAAGAAGAAAAAAGATGCCTCTTGCCACCACCCGCCACGGTAGCTCCATTGGATAAGGGTTCGTTGATCCTTGCCCTCAAGGTGAAGGGTTCGAAACCCATCGGAGGCGCTTCATGCCTTAAATGCTTGCATGGGGTGATGGTTCCCTCGTGCGGCCCCAAGGTTTGCCCGCTGGCTGCCGGCTATACGGGTTTCCTTGGGTCATATAAAAAAAATTATGCCTCTTGCCATCAATTTCTTCAAATATGATGGCTGCCCATCTATCTACCGGCGTCGATGCGGAGAATTATCTTCCCTGTTGATAGGATTTGCAAAGGAGGAAGAGTCTGCATAATTTCCTTGAGTTCAGCGACTACTTTAGTCTGAGATTTTCCCCAAGGTGAGGGATTTTTCTTCAACATTATCTACAACGGGATCAGCAGTTGTGTAATGTTTGTGACGAAGTCTCTGAGATAATTAATTATCCCAAGAAATTGCTGAACTTGCTTTGTTGTAAAAATTTCTTCAGAAAATTTCAACAATTCCTAAGCAATGTGTAGCTCTGGATAGTATGTACCTTTGTTAAGGTGCATACCAAGAAATTCAATTTTTGTCTGGACAATATTCATCTTTCTTTGAGACAGCATAATCCCATGCTTTTTCACAATATCTGCAAATTGTTGAAGGAGTCGGTAGTGCAACTGCTCATTAGGGTTGTAGAGCAGGATATCGTCGATGTATATTGCTACACTTGACAAGATTGGTTGGAAAATTCGACATATTGCCTTTTGAAAAAGGGATGGTGCTACCTTTAGGCCAAAAGGGAGAACTTTCCATTGGAAATATTGGTTTGAGATACAGAATCCTATCTTGGGTTTGCCTTCAAGATGGATGCCCAATTGCCAAAATCCGGTTTTGAGGTCGAATTTGGAGTAGATTTGGGCCTTGGTTAATCCAGTAAAAAGGGAACTTCTGGATGGTAAAGGGAATTTGTTATCTTGGAGAAAAAGATTAAGAGGTTGGTAATTAATTACCAGTTTCATCTTTCCTCTGTTTTGCTCGGCTCGCTTATTGACATAGAAGGCTTTACAAGCCCATTGGGAATTAGAGATTTCAATAAGGCCTTATTGCAATAGTTTTGAGCATTCCCTTTGAGCTAAAGCCAAATGTTCTGGCTTCATTCCCATGTGACTCGCCTTGGTTGGATTGATAACTTCATTCTTTTTGAAAGGAAGACAGACAAAGAACTCTGAATTTTCTCATAAAGGATGAGGACACTTTTAAGCGAACTCAGAATGAGATTCCGAACAGGATTCTAACAAGCTTTGTATGATTGGATCTAAAAGACTCATTTGAATAGAAAAAATTCTATGGATATTGACGAATTCAGAGAATTGGTCCTTATCCTTAAGACCTTTTCAAGGAATAATTCGGAGCTGAGAAATCTTAGTCATGATGTCGCAACCAATAATCAGATATTTATTGGGGAGACTAGACCCGAAGATTTTTGTGGTTATACTAGGGAAAAAAATGAACAATTACTAGAGTAGTTCTTACATTCGTGGAAAAAGTATCTCCTGAGACAGAGTTGAAGTATCGAACATAGGGAGTCCAATATTCTTCAGGAAGAACTTTAGTATCTAAAATTGAAGAACTTGCTCTAGTCTCTATGAGAGTAATGACAGTGATAGGCTTAGCAAATTTTGAAGTGAAAATTTTCATAGGGAAGTGAGGACAATGAGTTTGGCTTGAAAATATGTAAGTGTTTTGTTCTCAAGAAGTGAGAGATATGTGAAAAATATCTTCGAATCAGAATCTGAATCAATCTCATTAGGAGTTTGGTAACAAGGAATGACACAAAGAGTTTGTTCAGATAATTCTTCATCCGCAGAGAATAAAAATTCGATATAATCATTTTCAAGAAAAATACCTGTCTCATTCTCTATATGATATATAAGATGATTCGACGTTTTTTTTTTAAGCTTAGGGATAGTTTTTGGCAAAATGTCATTTCGATTGCGAGATGAAGCATCGATTTAATTTCTTGTGGCTTGTGCGATCCTTCCTTTTGCGTAGGTATCTCCATTTCTTCTTCCTTTAGAAGTGCTTGGAACTGTGCTTGGATTTCTTTATCCAGCTTCTTGAAGTGCTTCTTTTTCTGGAAGATTTTCCACAAGAACCATCACAATTTCGCTTAGAGCATTTGATCTTTAGCTTCTAGCGAGAGCATACTTGTATCAAGTTCTCTATTATCCTCGATGTAAGTCTAGATCATTTGGCGTTTTATACACAATTCTTCGAGACACAAATGGATTTCTTGTTGGATTTCTCCCAAATGGAATATCTTGAATCCTCCTTTGTCTACCGAGAAATGTTCTCTCAACCGTTTGGTATAACTCCTTAGGGATGGAGGTCAAGAAAACATGCTTCAGGTTTGGATTAGCACCAATATGATAAAAGAGCTTGAGCATTTCTCGATAATGCTTATCAAGATATTTTTTCTGCAAAGAGCAGCATATTTTTTCAAAAAAATTCTCTTCTTTTGAGCTATTGGAGATCAACAGGTTTTCCGACAAAGAAATGGTATAAAAAGAGTAACGGCATGGCCAAAATAAGGTGAAAGTAAAAATTGAAGCTGGTCTTGTTCTTTCACAGATTGCCACCAATATTTGAGGCTGCTTGTAAACCTCGTGACAAAACTAAGAAGGACATCATATTTATCATGGTTGGTAAGTGCTTGGGCATTTAACCAAGTATGAAATTCCTTAAGTCTTTCTGGCCATTTGTGATAGGGAATATCATTGATAGTAAAAAACTATTTTGATGCAGTAGATACATGCTGAGAAGGATTGTTTGGCTGAACAACCTCTGGTTCGGAGGAGTTTGATTCCATATCATGGGGATTGCGAAGGATGATGAGGACAAGTGGGATACCAAATCTAATTTAGTATAAAAAATATTCGGAAAAGCTGATTCTACTGGAAATAGAATCCGATCTATCGAGATGACAAGATCAGGTGGTTGAGTAACAGGATCAGGCTGTTGTTCCTAATTGCCCAAATCTCTCAAGAAAGATTCTAACGGGTTTGATAGCATTATTATGTCTGGCTTTTCCCTTATGACAAGCGATGATTCCTTAGGCATCTTTTCTTTCCCTTTTTCTTTCTTGATTCGATCTAGTTCTTTAAAATGATTTCGCATTTCAGCTACATATGTCTTATCTTGTTTGACAAGAGCATTTGTGAGAGCAGCAAAGGGTGGTGGAAGAGGGGGATGCTCTGTCCGCAATGTAGTTGGAAATGGATTGAGTCTTCCTTCTTCAAGGATCTAGATTTGCCTTTTGAGTTTGTCTATTTCAGCCTTAGGACTTTCGAGATAATGATATCCTAAATGTTGTCTAGATTCGACGGCATGGAGCCTTTTTTGGAAATCTGAAAGCATCTTCTTAGTGGTTTCATCATATCTTTGAAGATCTTATTGCACATTCACAATCTTGGAATAAATATCTTTGAACGCATTGTTATGTGCTAAAAGAGTCTCCGATTGCCAATTTAAGATAGCTTCAACATGAGTCATTTTCTGTCTTCTAGGTTCATCCACATCAGTAGGGGCAGGTATCTTAGGAGCATGCTTATATCTATCTTGCGGATCAATAAATTCTATGGAGCAGGAAACATGAGTTTTGAGCTTTCTCGAACAAGATGGGGAAAGTCTGACTCATGAAACATGGTGATAGAAGAACTCGCTGGCATTTCTACTGGAGTCTCAAGTGGGTATGAATGCTTCTTTGCCCACTTTAGAATTGGCTTATAAAACGGGGAAAGCGCTAGCTTTTTCTGAGAGGGAGATGGAGGAGGTGATGGTGGTGGAGTCGGTGAAATTGGGGGTGGAGCAATGAACTCTGGTGGTGGATTTGGTACATAAGAAACCATGAACTGGAATTGATCACACTCACCAAGAGTATCAATGAAAGGATCTCCGTTCAAGTATCTTTGGTACATGGGATCCTTTGGCTTCTTGGGTCTCCGTCGAGGTCTTGCATTTAGATCTACCTCGTCGGGAGAGTTTATACAATGGGAACATTCACAAAAGGGGTCCCAAAAATAGTGGCCTTACTTATCTTTGTAGTAATGGATAGAATGTCCATCACTATTGAAGTGTCGAACAAGCTTTTTTGGATTTGGCTCGAAAATTGACTCAAAAACATATGGTTCAATCATGAAAAGAGTTTGGAAGATAGAATGATTTTTTTCCTTTTCCTTGCCAAATTTGATGGAAACAGTTCAATCTTTCTTTCTAACAAACTCAGAGTCCGAGGACTGGAAATGCTTTTATTCTAATGCAATTTCTCATAGTTGGTGATCCAAGTATCTGAAAATAGTGGTTTGGACAGTATCAATACAAGCATGCTGGTACTCTAAGAATCTAGTATCCAGTAACGCTATTCTTGCCACAATTGGCAATCTGTTGGAATTCATGTCGGCGGAAGACGACTTACCTAATTCTGATGCGCAAATAGCAAATGGCCTTGGTACGAACGTTGAATTACCGATGATACACGAACAACACTTCCTCACGTTAGTCTGGATGCAATCACGAGGAAAGCACCTGATTTCCACAGTGTAAATGCCTATTGTTCTTGCAAAGATGAAATGGAACGCCTTCTTCTTCCTTAATGGAAATGGAGAGAAATTTGGTGCATATGTTTGCCAACTAGTCCAACGGTTGTGTTCGGGAGGCTTTTATACGTCTCCACGACACCCCTACAAATGGTGTCCTTCCATCGTACCGTATCAAGTCCAAATGGTGCGGTCCAATCGCACCCCATCATGGACGTACTAGCTAAAGTACAACATCTCCCACTCGGACATGATGGGCTTGATAGCTCTCTGTCAAGAATATAAGGCATTCAACATTCATCAACTTTACAAAAAAATTCATACTGGCAAGTAAGCCGTGCGACCAAAGTGAGTACACCCGCACTTGGGAGCTCAAATTATGCACTTGTTAGGGATAACATAATGGCTACAACCCGAAAAGAAATAAACAATCGATGTCTCACGGTGCCCCAGACATATTTTTTGTTACATCAATCCAAAGATATCTATCTCTTAAATGCTATACTTGATTATTCTAAAAAACACCATGTATTTATAATTACATCCGCAACCATATAGGACGATATAATTGGTCGACCAGTAAATACATGTGATAGATGTAAAACAACAATAGTCTTCCTTCGCACTCATGTCTCTCTCAATTTCAAAACAACTGCTTTTCTAGACATGTCCCATAGGCCATATCTATTCATGACCGCCTTGTAACATGCTAAAGTAGCAACATTGATCTTTCACTTCGAAAACATAGTCGAAGTAACATAGGGCACAAAATTGAGGTAAAATACAAATTACCTCAAGGGCTCACACGATGAGTAAATAGGGATAATTTTATTCATCTTCCCTTATTGGTCATACAATGAACATGTAGTATGAATTACATGTTATAATGGATTACTCTTTCTATAAGAGCGTATGTCATTTATCAAATATATACACCATACAGATCTTAGCCTAAACATAGTCACGTGCTTCTCACGTACTCATGTTTAGCCCGAGTGCTATATCAGCTCGCTTTCTATAGCGCCCAACTAAGTACTCGCATCTGGCATCTTTCAGGCATACATGATTGTGGGACTATCATGTTCAGTCTTATTATAAACAAATCACAAACCTCATCTTGACTCCAATCAAGGCGACATATTTTATGTACCAAACTTGCTCTTTAGCATTTATTTGTACATAACGTCTCATCTCAACGTGTTAACTACAGTACTTGAGGTGATTGCTCGTATGAGTGAGCCAATCATTGCCTGCTGACATACTTTTCAATAATATATGTGTGTTTGTGCTAGTCTCATAGTGGATTTGTACTTATTGATAAAACATCAAATCACTAATAAAAAAACAAATATAATACATCTATCCACAAATACATAAATCAATGATCCTCTACAATAATAGATATCACATTCTACGCAATCCTAGTGACATCCTATGGGTCAAGAATATGTCTCTAGGAATAACCTTCGTAAATGGATCAACAACCATTCTATTGGTTGAAATGTATTGCAGGATCACTTCTTTCTGCGCTATAATATCTATGATGAAGTTATTCTTTATGTCAATGTGCTTTGTCCTTCCATGATACTTGGGATCTTTCACATAGGCAATGGCTGCTTGACTATCGCAATAAACTATCACCAGTCTTGGAACTTCAGTGACAGTGGCTAAAATTTCCAAGAAACGTTTTAGCCATACTGCTTCTTGCACTGCAGCAGAACATGCAATAAATTCTGCCTCCATCGTAGACAAGGCCATACATGTCTGTTTCTTGCTATTACAAGAAATCGCACCTCCATTGAGCAAGAACGCATATCCAGAAGTCGATTTACGCTCATCCAGGTCTCCACCCCAATCGGCATCTGAATAACCCAATAGGCGTAAATCATTCCATTGGTAACAAAGTCAATAGTCCATGGTGCCCTTCAAGTATCTCAAGATCCTCTTCACTGCTTTCCAGTGTGCTTGATCGGGATTTGATTGATATCGGCTCACCAATCCCACGGCATAACATATGTCGGGTCGAATACACATCATAGCATACATCAGACTTCCGACTGCATTAGCGTAAGGAACAATTTCCATCACTTTAATTTCTTTTGGAGTCTTAGGACACATCTCAGTACTTAGGCCTTCACCTTACATGACAGGGGTATCAATGGGATTACAATGCTGCATATTGAAATGCTCAAGAATCTTCATAATATAAGACTCTTGTGATAAAGTAAGGAGTTTCCTCGATCAATCTCTTTCGATCTTAACTCCTAATATATAAGCAGCTTCTCCCATGTTCTTCATCTCAAAATTGGAGGACGACCATTCTTTTATGGTGATAACCAAAATTTTGTCATTTCCAGCTTACAGAATATCGTCCACATAAAGTGATAAAATCACAAATTTATCTTTGGACCGTTTGACATATACACAGTGATCTTCTTCGATCATCGTGAAACCAAAAGTTATTATTGCTCGATGAAAATGAAGATACCACTGTCTAGATGATTGCTTAAGGCCATATATTGAGCGATGAAGCTTGCAAACTTTATGCTCTTGACCTTTAGTTATGAAACCTATTGGTTGTTTCATATAGATTTCCTCATCTAATTCTCCATTGAGAAATGTCGTCTTTACATCAATTTGATGTAATTCAAGGTCCAAATGTGCAACGATGGCTAGAATAAGGCGTATTGAGGCAAACCTTACAACTGGTGAAAACGTTTCCTCATAGTTTATACCCTTTTGTTGAGTATAACATTTTGCCACAAGGCGAGCCTTATACTTTTCAATGGATCCATCCGCCATTCGCTTAATCTTAAAGACCCATTTGTTTCCAATGGCCTTACGATTGGGTAGTAGATCAACCAAGTCCCAGACATGATTTACCCTCATTGACTCCATCTCATCTTTCAAAGCTTTTCTCCGTTCTTCCTTATCAGAGGATGAGAGAGCCTATTGAACAGTCTTAGGCTCGGCATTGTCCTTTTGAGCAATCATAAATGCTTCCCCTTCAATCTAGAGAGCCTATTGAACAGTCTTAGGCTCGACATTGTCCTTTTGAGCAATCATAAATGCTTCCCCTTCAATCTCAAAACAACGACGGGGAATACTTTTACGATTACTTTTACGCAATTGAATTTCTTTTGAATTCAATTCATCGGGCGATGCAACACTCCCACTAGGTCTTGTGTGTTGAGGTAAATCTTCATTTCCCTCTACAACATCAGTGGGTATGTTATCAAGGACTAAGATCTTCCATCTCATATAATTGAAAGTCCTTATCAATATCACCTATACTAGGAAAATCGTTCTCCAAAAACGTGACATCTCGTGACTTCATTTCGGTCACTCTTCCATCAGCTTGTTCACCTATGAACACGTACCTTTTGGAGTGTTCGGAATATCTTATAAAGATACATTTCTTCCCTCTAGGACCTAATTTGCTATGTTTATGGGAAGAATCATGAACATAAGCTGCACATCCCCATGGACGTAGACTACTCAAGTCTGGTTTCCTATCAGTCCATAATTCATATGGGGTGGAAGTGACCGATTTTGAGAGCACACGGTTAAGTATATAGGCAGCAGTCAATAACACATCTCCCCAATAAGAGATAGGTAAATTTGCTTACGCCATCATAGACCTAACCATTTCCAATAGGGTTCTATTCATTCTCTAAGCTACTCCATTTTGTTGTGGAGTACCATGAATAGTCAATTGTCGTATAATTCCCTTTTCATCACAAAGAGCCTTGAATTGCTCCGATAGATACTCACGTCCACGATCGGTTCTCAATGCCTTTATTGATTTGTTCAACTGATTCTCTACCATTGCCATATATCGTCTAAAGTAGTCTAATGCTTCTGACTTATGGGAGATCAGAAAGACATAACCGAAACGTGTGAATTTCATCTATGAAGGTGATGAAATATGAGGCTCCATGCCTCGCCCTCACATTCAAAGGACCACAAATGTTAGAATGTATGAGATGCAATGGAAATTCAGCTCTAGTCCCTTTACCGAATGGTTTTCTAGTTGCTTTTCCCGCTAGACAATGTTTACATACGGATAGACTAACATTAGTGAGTGACCCTAAAAGGCCTTCTCTAGCTAATCTTTGCATTCTTTGCAATCCAATGTGACCTAATCTAGCATGCCAAGTTGGAAGATGATGAAGAATTTTGTCCATTTGATCATTTCCAAGCTGGTGCCAATGTGGCTCGATTTGGGCCATTCGATCTTGGAGCTGCAAGGATAAAACCGGAGCCATCCGATCGGGTGGGATTGTTGAGCCCACCATCTAATCGAGCGAAATAATGTGAGTCATCCATTTGCGCGATCAGATCTGAACCTTTCGTGCTTAATGGGTAACACGCCCGTCCTGGGCCGTTGGATTGCCGAATCCAATCCTGGTAGTCCATCTGAAATGAAGATGGGTTCTCATCTTCTTCCTCCAAAAGCACTATTCCTTGCGCAGCTGCTGCCTTGCTCGATCCCCTGAAGACTCCATGACCGGACCTTGCCGCAAGTAGGTGCTAGTCTAGCATCGCTTTGGTCGCGAGAATAACCCGATCTCCAACCTTGAGGTACTCCGTCGAAGCCAGCTGCTGTGATTCCTCTTGTACCGCAAGCTGATAGATCCGGCCATGTGGAGGAACCGGCTCCATTGCAAGAATTTGGCTACGAAATGACATGTAATTTTCATTTAGGATCAACAAAAAAACGTGTCACCTTTTCTCTTTCCCTAATTGATTGGTATTGAGCTAAGGTTTCTTCTGGGCCTTGAAGTTTCCCTTCTACTTCTTCTAATTCGTTCCACAATGCTAAGAGTTTATTGAAAATGGTCGAAATAGATAGATTTCCTTGTTTTAGCTCCAATAAGGCTTGGGTTATTGAGAAAATTCTAGCCTTATGAGCTTGCCATACATTTCTTGTATGCTTTTCCAGAACTGGTGAGCGTCCTTGGTTGGAGAGAGTTCGGTAGTGACCTCCGGCGTGAGGCAATTACTAATCCAAGTCCGGACTAACTGGTTGCCTTTCTTCTAGTGTCGGGCCAGTCGTTCATCGATTGGAATGGGTATGGATCCATCTATAAAGCCATCTTTGTCCTTTGTTATAAGTGCCCGCCAAAGTTCCTGGGACCAAATGGAGTAGTTCTCCAATCCCGAGAGTTGCTGCAAAATCAGCCGGAGCTCGGGTCCATCAGCGATGGTTGTGTACAGGGCGTTTCCTGGTTTTGGCCGGCGGCTAAAGGTGCCTTTAAAAGGAAAAAGCCAGGTCCAAATCCCAGATAAGGGAGACCCATTGGACCCGAGATATTCAAGTTCGAATAAGACCAAGCAGATCCGGATCCTCGGTTGAACTCGGATCCTATTGTTGAGCCTCCTCTTGGTCTGACTGTCACACCCTGATCCTCCGAACACGTGCCCATCCCTCCTTGGTCGATTAATAGCGATGTCCCAAGATGCATCGCCGGCCCTTTCATTTTAATATATGTATGCGGAAGCAAAAATAAATCCACAGACAATAAAACAATATGATAGGAAAGCAAAGCCAATTTTTCACAAAATACCTTTTTATAAACACACCAGTTTATACACAGAAGCCTACAAAAAGGGATCCACTTTTAACAAAAGAGAATTTTCCTATGACTAACTAGTCGGACAAGTTCGCTAAGTCTTCGGGCTTCACCTTCAAAACTCTGGGCTTCGATCCTCCACAACCATCATTTACAAACTTGAAAATGATTATACAATAACCAGTGAGACAATACAATATCTCAGCGAGTTCTACCTCCTAAGACCCGATTAGGAAGGAAATATGCCCTAGGGGCTGCCTAAGCACAATCATAGGATGGAGGGCTTACCTTGGCCTCAGTTCCTTCCTATAAGTCAGTTCAAATAATAAATACTGACAATATTAACACCCAATCAATTCAACCAATCAAATCGACTCAGCGATCAATCGACTCAGTCGATTACATGTCATCGAGACCATCACACGATCATTTCGACTATTTATTCTTGACTCTTAATCATAGCCCTACATACCTAATTTATACTTAGTTGAATCACAGCCCCACTCGGCAAATTTAGACTTAATGGCATCACGGTCCCACTCGGCGATATTGAATTAGTGGAATCACAGTCCCACTCGGCAATCTTAGACTTAGTGGGATCACGGCCCTACTTGGCAATTTTCTAGACTTAGTGGCAATCATGGCCCCACCTGGCAATTTTCTATACAAGTACTCGCATTATCCAATTTTTGGGATAAATCTCCATAATCACCAATTTCATTCAATTTTCACAATTCGATACTCAAATAAATAAACAGATAGCAAGCACCATAGCAATCAGTACGAAATTCTGGTCATCGACTATCCCGGTCTAATTTCTAGAAAATAATTAATTAATTATGAAAAATAATAAAATATTGCCAATGAATCCAATTTAAGCCCGTAATGCCTAATTGGATGTCGAAACGGACTCGAAAAATTTCTGAGTCGCTTTAGATAAACACTAGAGTCTATTTACTCGCTAATTACACTAACTATCCACCTAACATGCATCCATAGATAATTAAAATTCACTAATCTAATATAACTGTCCACTTAACCATACTTAATTTAATCTAATCAACCCCTAAGCATCATTAACCTATTAAACGAGGATTAGTGAGTTAAACTCACCAGTCTAAAGCAAAGACTGGATCACCGCGACGGCGTAACGACGACGGCCGAAATCCGAATTTTCGGCAACGTCAACGGGCACTTAGATCGGGCCCAAAGGCCTTGTAAGCCCACAGCAAATGCTGGGCTTGGCTTCGGGCTTGGGCTACTTCACGGGCCTTAAGACTAGGCCGATCTCACTTAGGCTTCGAATTGTGGGTTTATGGGCCTAGCTGGACTGAAATTACTGGGCTTTAAGTGGACTGACTTTGGCTGAATTCTTGGGTCGAATTGTTGAACTTCACGGGCTGGCTTGCGTGGAGATGGGCTTCGAGAAAACGAACGCCAGAATGGAGTTGGCAGAAAGAAGAAGCGAAGCAACTTCGCTAGCATGAGGTGGGGGAGGACCAACGACAATCTTCGAGCGTGGCAGAAGGGTTAACTATGGGGCTCAGCTAGGCTTTTTTGTTGACCATGCGTGGGGATGAGAAGCAGCTTCAGTTGCTGCTTGATTTACGTGGATAGCTGTTGGGTTGATGGGCTGAAGACGCGCGACAGCAGCTTCGTAGAAGGAAAATTGCTTTGGTCAACAATAGAGCCTTCGATGGGAGTTGATGGTTGACTCAAAGGTGGTGGCTTGTGAACATATAGCAAGGGAGATAGCGACTAGTGGTGCTCCAGCGTGAAAGAATAAATTTGGTGGGGAGAGAGAGAGACGAGCTGCAGTTGCTTCAGTAGAGAGATGACACGAAGATGTTGGCTTGATTCGGTGGAGAAGACGCACGGCAGAGGAAGATGAAATTGAAAGGGAAGCAGAAGACCAAAGGATAGAAAATGAAAGTGAAGCAGCACATGAGAGAGAAGGAGTTGACGCTGCAGGTGTGTGTGCGGCCTAGAGAGTCCGAAGGAGTGGGGCCGAATCGTGTGGTAGAAGCCAGCAAAGAGGGAAAAATAGTCAACAATTATGCCCTCCATTAACTTCTTGTCCCCCTCTAATACTTTCTTGAGTTGGATTTTCCATAACTAATCCAAATTGAAGCAAAAAACCCAGCCCCTTGCCAAAACCGAATTTCACAACTTTAGGTTCAATTTCTTCACTCAATTCTCCAAATTGAGGTCCATTTTGATGAAGAAAAATCTCGTACAATTTTCTGCAAGTCCCCGGCACTTAGAGGCTCGGCTTGGAAGTCCAAATTTCCTTTAATTTAGCCAATCCAAATTTCTATTGATTTTCCGTAAAAATCTCGGAATCTCCAAAAATTCCTCGGAGAATGAGTTGACGTTCCTAAAATAGATCATGACACAACAAAATTTTCAATTTCTGAAATCGGATTTAAATTTGCGGTTAATTTCAATCCAACGCGACTTTAACGTAACATAGTTTACCGGGTAACTTTTAGAAAATTTTAGTGCAATTGACCCGTGATCGATTTATCTCAAGTCATAATGTACATCTCTGACACATTGGCGACTCTCGGTTGTCGTGAAAACCTCAAGATTTCAAATACAGACACATGGTATCCAAAACAACAGAAAAATCAATTTAGTGTCGATCGATAAGAATTTTGCGATCATGTGGAATCACCCACACTTTGATCACATATCTCAGTCGAATCGACCTATCTCTGATCTTTGATTGATTTTGACAATGCCGTAATGACCCTTGCAAATCGACACGGTTGAGCAATCGATTCCTAGTCAAATTCTCAATTATGTTGCGTTAAAATCCCTTAACGGCTTCTCTAGATAGTCTAGTTATCTCATGAGTAATTAGCTCAAAGAATAGCACTATCGGCGTGTCAACGAAAGGCACGATTTATCCAATCGAAAACAAATTCTAAAAATTCAGGTTGTCACACCGATACTCTCTAAGTGGGTCCTTTTTGTAGAACCCATCGTGCTCTGGGCTGGTTGAACTTGAATAGGAATCCATTGTACATATGGACCTTGAAAAATTTGCCCCAGATTGGGCTGAACAGGATGCTGCACACTTCATTGAGTTGCGTTTAATCCTGTTCTTGTGTATGGTTTTCTGTTACCATATCTGGATGTTGGTCGGAAGGTGAATCATCCACCTTTTGGACGTTAGAGGAGGCTTCTGTGTCACACCCTGATCCTCCGAGCACGTGCCTATCCCTCAGCAGTCAATTAAATAGCAACGTTCTGGGACGCATTGCCAACCCATTCATTTTATTACGAATACAGAAGCGAATAATAAAACCCTAGACAACAGCAAGATGGGATAGAGAAGCAAGGCCACAAAATTTTCAAACCACAACACTCTTATATACACATAACAAACTATGTCATATACAGAACTAGCCGATATATACAAGGTTTGTAAAAAGGGGGGTTTAAAGTGCTACAGATCCTTTAGGCATTTGAGTCTTCCACTGAATACTCCGGGGACCCTGGATCTGACAAACACGGGTCCACCACTGAACCACCAGGAGAATCTGCCATGCTTTTTCCAAAAGCAACCTTCAGCACCAACATAGGTACCTCAGATTCCAGTATGGGACCCTCTCTTTATCCATTCCACTCATGACGATACCACGATTTGTATTGATGGGGTACCTTATGGGATAGATCCGCATCAACCTAAACCACGGACCTCACAAGCTCATAGACCCGTCCCCTTGGGTTCCCATGAAGCGGAATATAAGATACATGTTCGGTGACCTTCTTCGGCTCGCCAAAATGCTCGGGAGGAGCCGCCATCAAGGACATGAAAATGTTATCCCACAACGGGGTGAGACGACGTCTCAGCAAATTCACCCCCTAAACTTCGACTAGAAGGAAATACGCCTAAAGGCTACCTAGGCACACACGAGACAAAAGACTTACCTGACCTCATATTCCTTCCTGCACATTAGTACAGTTTATAAACTCATTCAAGGAAATCGATCCAGTCGATTCGACTTCTTCAACACGACCCATCATTTGACACAACCAATACTATCCATCACTCAAATCAAGTAATACTATCTATCAATCAATACTATCTATCAAATCGCTTAATTGAAACAATCACTACACACCTAAGCTGACAAACCATAAATGCTTGCCTAAGCTGATAAAGATAGATAGTATAGCTCACTGAAGCTGATATAGATAGATAGTATAGCTCATTGAAGCTGATATTTGCTCACCGAAGCTGCTATTTGTGTATTATTCTCATCCACTGACCATTTCACTGTTTTCATAATACCTTGTGAAAATAATCATGTGTGGGTACATGGTAGACCTTAGCCAAATATATAATATCTTTATTTCATAAAATCCCACTAATTATATCCATAAAAATATTTTTGGTGTTGTAAACCGACACCGGTAATTTCCTAATTGATTGCTGAAATTAATAAATTTTGGGATAAATACCCAAAATTACAATCAACATTTAATTTGCACAACTTAGCACTCAATTATATAAACCAATCATATTATTGCGATCAAAACGAAATTCCGGTCATCGGCTATCTCAGTCTAATTTCTGGAAAAAAATAAATACTTAAATAATTACCAAAATTAATTAATAAATACCAATAAATATAACTTAGGCCGGAAAAGCCTAATTAAATACTGAGACGGGCTCTGAAAATTTCCGAACCTATCTAGATAAATAATACGACCTATCTAATTGCTAATTACACTATTGTAACCATATGACATGCATAAACAAATAAGGGTGCGTTTGGGAACCACTTCCCAAAGCCCCTTGAGAATCTAAAGCCCCTTGGGCCAAGTAAAGGGTGTTTGGCAAAAAATTTTGAACCCCCATTCTCCAAATGCCAGCCTTGTGAAGGCTGAAAGCCCAAGGCAGGTCCTCACCTGCCTTGGGCTTTCGGCTTTTTCGGCATGCCCACGCGGGCACTGTTCATAATTTTTTTTTCCAAAATTATCCCTACGAACTTTTTGTTTTGCCGTACTTACCAAAAAAAAAAAAAAAAACTTTTTGTTTTGCCGTCTTTTGCCCTTGTGAGGACACTGTTCATCTTCACCACCGGTTCTTCCTGACTGCGAGGGGCCGGTGACGGCTAGAGGGACGCCGGCGTGATCGCGACAACCTAGGCGATAATCGTCGGAGAGTCGGGTGACCTCCGCGAGTCGCGGTGACTCAACGACCATGGCGAGGGGCCGCCCGATGAGTCGCAGAGGCCTAGATCTGGGTCCTCACGGTGCAGATCTGAGTCAGCGACGGCCAATCGGGGTCGCGCGGCCCTCGCCGAGGTCCCCCGACCTCAGGCGAGGGTTGCATAGCCTCGGCGACGGCCGATCGGGGTCGCGCTACCGCCGAAGGTCGAGGCGGCGCCGTAGCCGAGGCTGTGGTGGAGGTGGACGATGACGGGGTCGACGGCGGGAGCGGGGAAGGAGAGGAGGAGCTCGAGGAAGGCGAAGAAGGGAGGGTCGTCGAGGGTCCAGCGGCTGGTCTCGTCGGAGTACCAGCGGGCAACGGGGAGGGAGTGGGTCAGGGCGAGCCAGTGGCGGTGGACCTCGAAGTCGGTGCTCCAGTAAGAGGGGACCAGGAGGAGCTTGACGCAGGCGGTGGCGACCGCGTGCCACAAGAGCTCGGAGGCCGGCGGCAGCGGCGACGGCATGGAGGCGGTGAGGTTGGGGATCACCGGCGAGGGTCTAGGTTGAAGAAGGAGCTGCGCATCGTGCAGCACCTGGGAAAATGACCAAAAGAAGACTTTGATTTTTACTGGAATTTCATTAAAAAAGAGTTTAAACTTGGATTTTATTTTAGGTTATAAGTTATAAACTATTTTGATGTGAATTTAACTAAAATTTTAAGTACATAATGTCTGTATTTATGACCCACACTAGTCAAATTTTTTTATTTTTCTTTTGGTAATTTTTTTTATTATAAAAGTCCTTTGTCCCCCAAACACCATTTTGCTCAAAGGTACTTCACAAAGGGCTTTCAAATTACAATTTACCAAACACAGTTTGCATTTTGGAAAACACCTTTAACTCAAAGGTCTTTGCATTTTCCTAAAGACTTTCCCCAAAAGTCTTCCCAAACGCACCCTAATTAAATCGCTAATCCATTCTAACTAACCACATAATCCAAGCTTAACCTAAACTAATCAATCCTTAAGCATCATTAACTCCCTAAGCAAAGATTAGTGTGTAAACTCACTTGATTAACGATCCAATGGAACCATGGCAATGGCGAGGAGGAGACGGACCACAAACTCTAAAGCAGGGGCAACTTTCGAGGCTGGGAAAGGCTTGGAAACGGGCCTCAAAGCTCAGGCTTACTGGGTTTCTATCAGGGGCTGCTCGGCTTGGCTATGGTGGCTGGGAGTGGCAAGGCGAGCTAGCGATGGCTATAGCGAGGCTTGACTGGGCTTCATAATGACGGACAGTGGCTCGACGAGGCCTAAGGAGGCTCGACGGTGGTCCAGGGGTCGAGAGGGATGGCAAGACGGTGTAGAACGAGTGGCTTGCAAGTGGCACAACGGCGACGCAACTGGACTCCGGCGGCTCGGGCGAACATCCAACGGGCAAAAGGGGGCTGCTAGTCGGTTTTCTGCAACTCTAAGCTCTCCAAAAGCTCACAAATGGAGAAAGCAAGTGTAGAGGAAGAAGAAGATAGGCTATTGGCTTGGAGGGGGCTACTTCTCTCCCTTTCTATCCTCTTGTTCCCTTGGAGAGATCCCACCTTGGCTTCAACCATTTGCAAAACACAAAGCTTCCTTGGGAAGCCTTGGAAGTGGTCCAAAAGTGAGGGGCATGGGGGGCTACGAATTTTGGAGGATAAGTATACTATTAGTGCTATAAGTTGTATACGTCGCTCACTTTGGTGCCAAAATTTTCTGTCGGAAGTTTGAAAAACGCTCACTTTGGTGCCAACACCGATCTGGTTGGTCGGAAATCCGACGTGGCACTTTTTTTATTAATTTTTGAAGCTGATGTGGCTCGCCGAAGAGTACAGTCGGCATCCTAACACCAAAACAACACCGTTTGGTGTCTCCCCCAATTCAAAACCCTAAATCTCCGACCAGTCGCCGTCCTCGACGGCCCCCGTGCTCGGCGGCCACAGCTCCGACCCCGACCCCGATCGCGACGATGGCCACTCAACGACCACAGCTCCGACCCCGACCCCGACCCCGATGATGGCAACTCAACAACTGCGGCCCGGCCTCGACGATGGCCACTCGACGGCCGCAACTCCGACCCCGACACCGACGATGGCCACTCGGCAGCCGTGGCTCCAACCCTGACCCCAACCCCAACGACGGCCACTCGAAGGCCAAGTTGAAGGCCGTGATCTAGCCGGTGCTTGAGGAGGCCGCCGACAAGTGCACCGCCATTGATGTCTCCCTCTCCATCTCCGATCTCCCCAACAAGTGCTTGGCCTACGTCTTCCAATACCTAGGCTCCGGTGACTGGAGCTGGTGCTCCCTCGTGTGCCATCGAGGGTGTCCGAACAGCGCCGAGCAATCGCGACTAAGCGATTGACGGTGGCCCAACGACGGCGAAGGCCGAGCAGCGATGGCTGAGCGAGCTAGCTCGAAAAAACCCTAATTTCAATCCCCAAATAAAAAAAAAATCCCCAAATGAGTTAAACAGGGTCATTTTTGTGAGGCCATCCATGTACGATGGAAAAACGATGTCGTTTTCTTAAGGAGGACTGAAAACGACGTCGTTTAAAGGCCTTGTTGATTTAAAAAAAAAACCACGTAATCATTTTGGCCGGAATCTTTCGTCGGTGGCACCAAAGTGATCGCTTTTCCTCCGATTTGACACTTAAGTGATCCGACGGAAACTTTTAGCACCAAAGTGAGCGCCGTACACAACTTATGACACTGATAGTATACTTCTCCCAAATTTTGGAGTGTCCCTCCAAATTGAACTAATCTCCTTCCAAATGAAGTCAATTTCGGCCCTATAAAATCAACGTGGTGTCCTTGATCAAATTGATATTTTTCCTTGCCAATAGATCCAACTTGCATCCCAAAAACGCGATAAAAAACGGTCCCCTGAATTTTCCGGTTGAAAATGGCCCTATCTTGACTTTTCACCAAAAATCTCAGCTTGCAAAAAAATCTTCGGAGGATGAGTCGACATTCCTAAAATGATTTGTGACATGACAAAACTTTCAATTTTTGAAATCGGATTCAAATTTGCGGTTAATTTTAATTTGGCGCGATTTTAATGTGACGTAGGTGACCGTGTAGCTTTTCGAAATTCTTAGTACAATTGACTCGCGGTTGATTTTCTTCGAGCCACAATGTACCTCTTCGACACATTGGCGACTTTCGGTGATCGTGAAAATATCGAGATTTCAAATACAAACACAGGGTACCAAAATAACAGAAAAATCAGTCTAGTAGCAATCGACGAGAATTTTGCAATCTGGTGGAATCACCCATGTTTAGCCACACATCTCAGCTGAATTGACCTATCTTTGATCTCTAATCGATTTTTAACTATGCCGTAATGATCTCTATAGATGAGCACGGTTGAGTAGTCAATTCCTGATCGAATTCTCAAGTCTATTGCATTAAAATCCCTTAATGACTTTCCCAGATAGTCTAGTTAGCTCATGAGTGATCAGCTCAGAGAATAGCACTAAAGATGCGTCGATGAAAAGCCCGATTTATTTAATTGAAAGCAGAACTGAATTTTCAGGATGTCACATTCTGGATCTTGAGTGACTCCAAATTTGGTTGTTGGGTTTCTCAGCATACTGTTTCTTTTGCTTATCTAGCTCAAAAAAATTGCAGGATGGAGGCGAAAGTTCAGTAGGATGGGAGAAAATGTTCTGCAAAATCGAGGGTGAAAGGTGGAAAAATGGAAGGTTTGAAGAAAAATGGAGCGGAAGCTAGAAGACTCACTCGGATGCCATGTCAGAAATTTGAGGGAAAATTTGGAGGATAAGTTTATTGTATATTGCTTTTCACTGACTAATGATGTACAATCTAGTTCCTCTTTGTAATACATAGGAGCAAAACTATCTTAGGAAGAAAAATATACATAATGTGGAAAAGAAATTTTCCTAATACACAATATTCTAATTTTCTAACAATAGACTAATCAGCATCAATTAAAATCAATGTCAAGATGGCAACGGTATCTTCAGCAGTTGTCTTTCTCGGTTTTAACTAGTCTTGTGATCGTAAGAACTAATTGTCAATAGCCATGTATAATTTTGCCATCTATATCTTATCTTTTAGCTGATTCCGTGTGCAAGGATAGCAATGAACTAAAGGTCCCTTCGCTACTGTATTTGCTTCCTTCACGTTAATGGAGTTGCTAAAAAATTTTGGCAACACTACCTCTGTGTTCGACTCATGCGCAGCTATGCATGACGTGACAAGGTGAATAAAATACCTTAACCATTACTAAATTCGACATCATTTCTGATTCCTGAAAAAAAAAAAAAAAAAAAAAAAAAAAAAAAAAAAAAAAAAAAAAAGGTGTACATTCAAGCATTGCTAAGATGAAAAATACTGGTCGCCATCCATATCAACGATTTCTAGCCAAAATTGGTCACATGGACTACGTTGACAAATTGTCAAAAGGTATATGATTAAATTAGCCAAATTGAAAATCACAAATGTCTCTAATCTCATCTCTATAGTGCATAGTTTTGCATAAAAAGTCGATACCAAAATGGATTAAAAACACAATTGACTAAACAAATTGCTTCATATGTGGACCAAAAAAAAAAAAAAAAAAGAGAAGTTGAACAATGACATTACTCCCAAATAATGAAGTTCAAGCAAATTATTCATGATTGGTAAGCAACAATGGCATGCTGTAGAAGAAATCACATTGCCGTCTAAGAAGTACCGACACTTTTCAGGAGTTTTCATGTTGTGTCGAACATTTTGATATGTTTCGACATGCAGTCAACGAGTGTCGGAATTTTCCTACACGTGGTCAATTCTCTCAATATGCTCGACACTTAAGTCTGGAATTCCGACATGCGATTCTGACATGCACATGGTCAATTTTTAAAAATTTTCAATAAATAAAGGGTCAAAATATGAATATATAAAAAAATAAACATAAATAAATAAATAAATAAAGGTAGAAAGACTTCTTGTAATAATTGATGGTGAAATGTGGATTGTTTTTCTTTTTTGACTTATTATTAAATGTTATATTTAATAGTGGAAAGTGGATTGTTTTTTTTTTTTTGGTAACTACACTATTAGTGCCAAAAGTTGTGTACGGCGCTCACTTTGGTGCCAAAAGTTTATTTTGGATCACTTAAGTACCAACAAATTTGAAAAACAATCATTTCGAGTGTCAATGCCGATCAATTTGGCCAGAAATCCGACGTGACACTTTTTTATTAATTGTTGAAGCTGACGTGGCTCATCGGAGAGTTGAGTCAACATCCAAACAACAAAATAACGCCGTTTTGAGAGAGAGCGAGAGAGAGAGAGAGAAGGCATGTCGTCTTCTTCCCCGAAGAGCAATACCAGCACCAGCAACGGCCTGGCAACACACCAGCAGCGGCACCAGCAACGCATCAGCAACGGTACCTTCAACCCCTCTTCTTCCTCCTCCTCCTCTACCCTCGCCTTCTATTCTTCCTGCCACTTCTTGCTTGAGCAACAATCTCAGTCTCTCCTCGCTCACCTGATAAAGCAACTACGATGGTGGCTAAGCGATGGTAGATGAACGACGGTGTGGCACCCCCGATTTGCCAAAGGTCGCCACAGGTGATCTCTCTTAATTAATCGATCTCATATAACTTCACAGACCGATACCCTTTGACTAGGGATTTTTTTTTTTTTTAAAGCGGTCCCGGCACAACTTATTAGCGGAAGCATAAACAAGTCTCACCATCTCTCCCTCCAATAACCATAATACAATACACACCAACTATGCACCATTAGAAAAGATAATGCCAATTCACTCTTATTTATATTTTCATGATGGACATTGAGGTCGATACAACAAAAAAGGTCAAGGTTTTAACTATACTTGGCTACCACCCCAAAAAGGACTCGATTCTACATCGAACATGTACCACCCTCCATCAATGAGCGTCGGCTATCTCTAAAAAGTGTTAGCTCTCATCAGCTATATGCGCCATCATACCCAATCAGGTGCATCAGGTGGCGGCGGCGGTAACATCCCTAACATAACTCCATGGCGTCAGACATGGACAGATATAAACTCCTGGATAACCGGGCCATAAGCTCGACCCACATCGTACATCACCAATACTCGGACTCGAACAAAAACTAAACCAGGAGCACCGACACAAACATGCTCAGTACACTCCACATCCACATCAGTAGGTATGCCATAGTAAGTACCGCGTGCAACCGGCATCAAATGCATCTTTCTAATCTGAAATGTTAATCCCCAAAAGGGGTGAGTACAACCACTCAGCAGTAAAGATCCACCACACTACTCAATGCATCAAACAGAATAATCAAGAATAAAACACATGATTCGTGCATTCAAGCATACCTTACCTTGCAGCCATGCATATATCACCATGCCATATGTGCATATACCACCATGCACTCATCATCAAGAATTCATGCATATATCTATGCCATATGTGCATATACCACCTTGAACTCATCATCAAGCATTCATGCATACCCATGCCATATGTGCATATATCACCATGCACTCATCATCAAGCATTCATGCATTCTCATACGCACGATACAATCTCAATTTTTATCCTTCCAAGGACTAGTGATTTCATTCCACAATTTATCACTCGTATCCAACTTGGCATTACGAGGAAGCTCTGGCACACACCTCCGGGCATCTGGCACACACACTCTGGGCATCTCGTATCCCAACTAGCATCACGAGATATCCCCCCGGCACACACCTCCGAGGCTTCCGGCACCCCCACACTCCGGGCATCTCAAAACTCCCAAGGACATCTGGCACACACACTCTGGGCATCCAGCACCCCCCATCCCAGGCATCTCGAAACTCCCGAGGCATCGTCGGCTCACACCTCCAACGGTCTTGTCATCATCTCAACTTATTTTCACACATGTGTCTCAATCTCAACATGGCATTTGATGCAATAATATCAAGGGTCTCAACCAAGATTTCATGCCATATAACATGCCATATGTCATCACATATGCAGCAAAATCAACCACTCAAAGTATTACATCACATGGATAAATCCATTTATTTTTCAAAACCCATCAATTTTTCGGATAAATCAGAATGCATTCCTCCAATTAAAAATCCAGAAAAATTAGTAAATGGCATTAATAAATTCTGAAAATTCGACACATCATAGAAGAGATCTAAAGGAAGATATCTCATGAATAACTCCATACCAAAATAATCTCACACAAAACAGTATGGTCCATACATCACAGATTATTAAAGTTCAATATTTCGGCTTGCACAGTTTCTAAAGAAATTTAAATTAAATACCCAAATGAACTCCAAAAATTCTGAAATTTTGACATGTTATATACGAGTCCTAGAGGTAAATATCTCATGAAGAAATTGAAACCCAAATCGTTCTAGGTTAATAGATATAGACGATTAATTCCCCCTGTTCTCAGTGTCGCCTTTTCCCAGATTATCATCTTTCAAAAGAAACTCATTTCACCGACCTACATATGTTCATTTATTCTAAATTTTTTTAATATGTTATTCTTCAGAATATTACCTACAACTTTCATTAAGAACACACGAACAAATTTTAACTGTATGATTTTATAAAAATCACGAAATCACACTGTGTCGAAGTAGCGTTTTCCCAGATCCAGTTTCTTCAAAATACAACGATTTCACCGATCTGTTCTCGTTCATTGAGTATACTACAACTTTCATTAAGAGATAAAAGTGAGATTTTCAATAAAAAGTTACTTTACAGACCACGAAATCTCTAAGGGTCAGCACAACGGATTCCAGATCTAACTTCTCCAAAGAAAAATCGTTTCACTAACCAATACTTGTTTGTTTTGCCTCAAATTTTAGTATGTTGTTCTTCAAGGTGTTCTATACAACTTTCATGAAGAAATCAAAACAAGATTCCGACTAAAAAGTCACATGCAACACACAAACTCAAGGATGGTCGGACTGGTTTTTCCAGAAACAGCATGCATGATCAACGAATCTCTCTTCAAAGCTCCGAAATCTCATCCCATCTACCACAACCAAGACTTACCATCTACTACACATACACACAGCAATGCAAGGGGTAGGATTTAGGACTTCACTTGCCTTAAACTCAAGCACAAACAGCAACAAGAACAGTGGCAAAGCGGCGAACGGACGGCAGCAAGCTAGGCAGACAATCCTCCTCTTTCCTCTCGCACGCCCGCTTCCTCTCTTTCCCTCTTCCTCTCTCTCGGACGACACTCTCTTTCTCTCCTTTTCCTCGCCTAATCCGCCTCTCCCTCTTTAATTTCCTTCTCCCATAATCATTGGCAATCATTTGATTGCATGAAGCCGCCCAAGGAAGCCAATGGGGGCAGCCACACTTGGCTCCTCCTCCATGTCACTTGGCAGCTCACATGCAAGGGTTTATGGGCTTCAAGTGTTAGGCCAGTCTTGGGCCTTCATGGGCCGGTTGAATAGGGGGTTGGCAAGGGCTAGTTGGACAGTCTTTGGGCCTAAAATCAGCCCACCCTCTCCTATTTCTATCCCATTTAATCTTCATTTAAATTAACACCTAATTTCAACTTATAAACTCACAAAACTTTGTAATTTAAATCAATAAAATTCTACTTATAAAGTGCACCACCAAGAATAAGATTTCTATATCGATTGCACCTTAATAAAATCCTTGGGTCACTTGTAGACAATCTCCATTCAATCAATCATCCATTACAAAGCTCGGCCTTAAATTAATTGAAATTCATTAATTCAATGGCTAATACAAAATCAAACGGCACTTCCATTACCTAATCATGGTTCACGGTACTCCAGAGGTTGTCACTAGATTTTAGGATGCCACGAGACGGTGGCCGAGCGGCAAAGACAAAGAAACCCTAATTTCAATCCACATATGAGCTATACGACGTCATTTTTGTGAGGATGTCCACGTATGATGGAAAAATGACGTCATTTCTTAAGAAGGATGGAAAACGGCGTCGTTTAAAAGCCACTGCAACTTTTTATTTTAAATATAAAAGTCATGTAATTAATCTGGCCGGAATCTCTCGCCGATGGCACCAAAGTGATCGTTTTTTTTCCAATTTGGTACTTAAGTGATCCGACGGAAACTTTTGGCACCAAAGTGAGCGCCGTACACAACTTTTAGCACTGATAGTGTACTTACCCCTTTTTTCTAACAAGTTTTATGGATTATTTCAACAGAATGTTGATGAATTAATGTTTTTGGTGCAAACTCATTCTAGGCTCTTTTTTATTATTTATTTATTTATAAATTTGAATTAAATTAATTTGATTGAAATAATCATAAATAAAAATATGCATTTAATATTAATGTTCCCAACATGTTTAAATTCTCTATTTTTTTAGAAATGACATGTCGTGTCACATATTGCATGTCGGTGTAAGTGCAATTTAGAGTGCCGTCCCCCCTTTTCTTAACATATCGTGAATTAGCCTTTCGATTTTTCTACATAGAAAGGTCAACCTTTGTGCGCAGAGCGTCGATTTCCCCAGAAAACAGTGTTAGACTGTAAACGTGGTATCGTAAATAGAAAAGTCGATAAATCATCCTTTCCATTGACCAGCAGCAATGAATTGTTAACTGATTCAGAAACTTTAACTCGTCAAGGCCAACAAATGAATAAATACTCGAGCTGCTTTAAAGTTTGATAAACCACCAAGGCTCTGCACAGAACAACAATCCGAGAACTCAAACCGTTCCCACGGTTCCCATGTACCAACCACTTGAATTTGGGGTATCTTCGGTCATACACTTGAGCTGGAAACTTTTCAGCTGACGCTATGGACAGAAGTACCAGCCTCCCTTCGCAAATAATCAACTCGTTAGCAGACTCTCCTTCACCCGTGTAAGCTAACCTTCCCAAGGACTCACCCCATATGACAAAAAATGCCTCCAGATGATTCAAACACCCTCAAGTAGCTTCGGGCAATATTCTACTGGGAAGGTTTTGAGCTTCCTCATGTCAGATAGCATGAATCTCTCGAGGAATTCACGGCTTTTCAGAACCAACTCTATTAAATTTTGAAGTTGAAGCCCGTTGAGTTGAATTTCTTGCACTTAGACCATGAGAGCTCTAATCTTGACCAACTTTTTACTTCAGATGAGAGTGACCCAGTTAAATTGAAGTTATCAAACCTTACATTTAACAGAGATGATGGAAATCGCGATGGGGTTCACAGGTCCATCCCAGACAAATGAAGTTACTTTAACTAAGGTGTTAACACCTAAATTTTGGCGATCCATTCATTTATTTAACGCATAGAAAATTATGGATTAATTTTTAACCCCTAAAAAATATCGAATTAAAATTGCATAGCATATAATTTTAGTTGCACTTATTTATTTGTTTATCACTTTTGCATTTGATCGTGGCAGATGAGCTTCATTTTTACAAGTTGACAATTCGGTATTTTAAGAAATGATTCATATAATTCTTCCAATATTCGGTAAATATTTCATATATTCACGTGATTTATACATTAGGCGATGTACTACAGAAGACTGGAAGCTTAAGCATGAAATATCAGGAGGGATATCGCACGTGGGGCATGTATGGAGTAACATATTCTTTGACTCAAAATAAGAAGGATTACATGATCGAAGGGAATTCCGTGCGTGAGCCGAAAAAGAAAAAAAATTATAAGCTTGAGTTCTTTCCTTATAAAAGGGACTCATCACACGACGCAGCAAGGGGGCTTTTCTTCGGTTTTGAGGCCAGAATTCTGTGAAAGGAGAAGAACGTGAGGTCAAAAGTGCTTCTCTCTTGCGAGTCTGACACATGCAAAGACAAAAAGAAGGAAAGTAAAGAGAGAGAAGTAGCTTGTCCAAAAAAAAAAAAAAAAAAAAGAGAGAAGTAGGAAAATAGAAAAGGACGCAGGGAGAGAAGTCTTCTCTTTGGTCATCTTTGACCGAGTAGCATCGCCCCCGATGCCGCTATTTCCTATTAAATCGGTGAGCCCCTCCTGACGTTGCTGATTTCCCCTGAACGCCGCCGCTTCTACTGTCCAAGCATCATTGCTGCCACCGATCGTCGGAACTCGTCCCAAAGTGGCGACCAGCCCGAGCACCGTCCGAGTCACTGTAGTTTGTGATCCACCGCCCAAGCCAACGATGATCGAGCTTACCGCTGGATCATCGTTGCGACCCGCACCGTGACAAGCTGCTATTTGCCGATCTGAGTCGGGCTCCCCGCGAATCCTGCCTATCATGACCAGTTGCTCCAGTGCCGTCCCTGCATCGAGCTGATCTGTGTTGCTGTCTCGACGCCGTCCCTGCTGAGCCGCTGGCCTACGATTGCTGATTTGCGTCGACAACGAAGCCAGCTGCTGTTAAGACCCTTGTTGAACGGCCAGTCGGGTTGCACTTGGCTCACCCCCATCGCCACTTGCAACAACGTGATTCTTCGGCCATCCTTTTAAATACTTTCTCGTGCAGGTTAAGCATTACCGAGAGGAAAGGATATTGGGCTTTTGTTTTCCTTTTTTTTTTAAAAAGACACGTCCTGTTCCTTGGTAATCTTCAGCTTTGTGGGCTCGCTCACACCGCACCGTGAATCACCGTTCGCGAGCTGCCGACAAATTCGAATTGGGAAGCAATATCCGTACAATATTTAAATTAGGTAAAATTTCTTATCCAAAATAATTTGAATATTTTATTTCCTACTTGCTGCATATTGACATCTAATTAGATCTCCTCAAGTATAGGCACAATTTCCATTAGAATTTGTTTCCTAATCCGCAACCGCACATCGATTTTTTTTATTCCATCTATAAGGCTTTAGATGGAATAATTAATCACGCGAAAATAAAATTGATATTTTGATCTTTGGGCGCTTAAAATCAATTTATTGATTTTATTAGCGAAATAAGCAAATTGATTAGATATTGTTTCCTAATTCGAACAATGGATATGGTATCTTTGATGATTCTCAATGGCTTGGTGCTTATCTCATCTTGATTACTTTATTTATCTTGAAATATGTTTGAGTTCATATTAGAATATCGCATGCTTTAGGGTAATTTGCATATTTAGGGTAAGCATTTTATTTATTCTAAATTTTTGAAATTTAAAAAAATACATAAATTTAGGATATTAGATTTTCGTTTCATTAATCTAAATTGCGCATTTAATTATTGGACAATTTTTATTTCGAATTCTTTAAAAAAAAAGGAAAAAAGAAAACTTAGAGTTAGGACATTCTTTGCACGTCATTGCATACTAGGATAAGATTGCATGTTTAATTTTATTTTCTACTTAGTTATAGGTTTAGATAATTTTCTCTAGGATAGGTTGCATGCTTATTTAGAAAACACAAAATATACTATGTGCACGTCATCTAGAATTAGGTTCATGAAATTCATGTCATTTAATGATTATCGCTAGGTCCATTCAAGTAAAAAATTGCCCGTCATTAGAATTAGGTCATTTGGTTAGATTGCATTGCATATAGATTAGACTTTATTGAACACGAGAAAATTCTTAAAAAATTGAGTGACTGCGTATTAATTAAAAGAACCTAAGGCTTTTGATATGAATTTTGAATTAACATTACAGATGCATTCGTTGCTACATGGTAAGTCCTTTAATTTATTCATTACTTTCTTGGGTGTTAAATTGGTGGTTTGCACACCTACATGATCACCTCACATGTTAGGGAAGTAAATTAAAATCAATTCAAGCTGCCTGCAAAATATTTTTTCAAAATAAAAGAGAAAGGTATCGAAAGGGCATTAGAGAAGTCTAATGTAATCAAGTTCCCAAACTCACAATCTCTTGTTCCTAATTTACATGTTAAGAACTTGAACTTAAGTCGCGAATTGGTATTGGCTTGGGAAAGCCCAAGCTAAGTTTAGGTTTAACAATCCATTAGCCAAACATTAGGTGATTCACCCGAAATTTTGGTCGCGACATAAGGGAAGCCAATTCAGCGGAGATGCAAGTAGTGACCTCAATAAATAGTCGTGAAAAGGAATTGCAAGAGATGCAGGACATGATGAAGAAGCTTATTATAAAAAACGCAGAGTTGGAAAAGATGTTGAAGAAGATGGACGAAATGCTAAGGTGAAAGGACAAGGGACTCAAGGCAAAGGAAAGAAAGCACGAGAAGTTCTGATGTAAGCTCAAGAAGCTGCAGATGCTCAAGGAACTCTAGGCCTATATGACGTTCTCAATTAGTCATACTAAGAGAGACAAGGAACACCTGAAGGAGAAAAAACGAGCGTTCTTTAAGAAAAGCAGACCATCTCCACCTTACATTCTGAGGTGCAAGAATCAATGAAAAGGTAATAAGAAGAAGCCCAACGAGAAAAAGGACCAAGCTGTTGACATCAAAATGCTGCAGATGGAGTTAAAACAATTGAAGCAAGAAATGAAAACTGTAAATAAAAGGCTTGGCCACATGAGTGGCAGTTTGAAAACTCCTATCCACCCTAAGTCAACAAGCATGGTCAGGGACAATAGAAGTTTCAACTTATTCAGTTTAATTAGCATCCCTATCCACCCTAAGTCACGGATACAAATTCTACCTCCTTGTCTCCAACAAGAACCATCATATTGGTCCAAGAGATCTAGGACTACCCGCAAAGATTTAGACGACACTCATAGATTGTTTAAACTTGTGAGAAGCATTGGCAGTACTTGAATCTCATCAAATTCTATTAACGTAAGCATTTGCGGGCAAGGAAGCATACTAAGTGCTCTGGAACTTCACTGACACAAGTGTACAATAAGCATAGGATTCTTGGAAAGGGAAAACTTCCAATTCCAGAATGTAGTTGGCCTTTCAATGTTCTAGTCATGACTTCAAGCGCTTCCAGATACTCAAGCATTCCCATGGCTCTAGGAAACTCCCCTGCACTGTTTGTTGATGTGTTTGATTTGAAGTACTCAGCTGAAAAGTGCAAATTACGCAACAATTTTGGCTAGGGCCGTATCCTCCAGAAGAGAACTTTCAAGTCCAAAATCAAGAAACTACAAGTAACGTTAGTTGACAATGAGAAACCCACCAATGAACATCAGAAGGCAATGGTTGTGGTGCTTAGTTTTGACGCCATAGGCCGTAAGCTCAAATCCGCCTCGACTTTTGGGAGCCAAAGCCGAGCTTAAAAGCAAGACTAATTAAAGAAACAAAAGCTACTTTAAGGCAAAACAATAGGCCACAAATACAGTAGAGACGCCATTAAGATTAGATACTAAACCGGGCGAGCTTCTGCTTCCTCTGCTTTCAGCCAACTTCGTTCGGACTTTGATGGCGACCATCCTCTGGTTGAAGCTTGCCATGCTTTTACCCGCAATCAACATTGAATTCTGTTGAAGCTCAGGCATTGGAACGACGATCTTTCCAGCCTTCTCCTCTGCTTCAGTTCCTGTTTGAAGTGGCTTTTAATCAAACCGTCAAAAACAGGGAACAGTGCAGATATGGATCATCCACCAATTAGATTTTCGTTTTTTTTTTCCCTTAAGAATGAAAAATTTTGAATAAGCATTTTAGATGCTTTTGGGATACACATACTACTTGGCCGACCCCTACCAAATGTAAATTCAAGTAAAACTCAATTCCATCATGGACATAAGCCACTTGAGTAGGAATAAAAAAGAGGGAAAAGGTGTAGAAAACGAGAAAAGGGAAGAGAGATAACACAATTGGGAAAATAAAAATTGCAAGTGTGCCAAATGTTAGATTGGTGTCAAAACTAGTGAGATCGATTGGAAAACATCATTATTTGCAAATGACATCTGTATTGGTCCCCTATCATTAAGTATGCTTCTTAGTGAATCCAGAAGGAATTGCAGGGGGTTTGGCCATTTTCTAGGATGACCAGGTTCTGTTATCCATTGACTCTTTCTCGGATAATGTTATTAATGCTCAATGTCAACTTAAAGAAACCAAACAGAGAATGCATATTACATTTCTACATGCTCCAAATGAATTTCAGGAGAGAGTAATGTTATGGGAGGCTATCCATAGAGAAAGTATACATTATCATCTACCTTGGTTATGCTTGGGGGATTTCAATGAAATTTTATATCACTGGAAAAAAGTGGGTAAAAAAAGAGCAGAAAATTACTGGCTCACAACTTTCAAAGACTTTCTACACCAATGTTCCTTAATGGATTTAGAATGTAAGGGATGTGTGTTTACCTAGACAAACAACTGAGAAGGAGAACATCTGGTCAAGAAGCATCTTAATAGAACTCTATGTAATTCAGAATGGAGAATTGCATATCCTACTATTGAATGTATAGCATTACCAGCTATAGGATCTTATCACAGCCCTATTATACTATCACTTAATCCACAGAAGAAACGGAGGGGGAAGAGATTTAAATACGAAGCTTTCTGGTTAGAGGATAAGGAATGTGTGCAGCTAGTCAAGGAAACTTGGGCTAAATCCAACTCTCAACGACTAAACGTGGTGGAGAAGCTGCAGATTGTGGCACAAAAGCTAATGAAGTGGAGTAAAATCAGATTCTCTAATGCTAAAATGAGGATTGATTGGCTGAAAAATGAACTACAAGATTTGATGAAAAGCATGGGAGTCTCTCAAGAGAATGAGGCAGCAAAGAAGATAACCCAAGAAATAGAACAATTGTGGCAACAAGAGAAGATGTATTGGGGAATGCGGTCCAGAATTAGCTGGTTAAAATGGGGTGATAGAAACACAAAATTTTTCCATACCACAGCTATTCAGAGAAGAACCAGAAATAGAATTTCTTTGCTGAAGAATGCAGAAGATGTTTGGGTGAGAGAAGACCAGCATCTGAAGGAGATGACGAATGAATACTTTAAAAAGTTATATGAATTAGTGGGGCCTCGAGATTTTCAACCCATTCTACAACATATTCCAACCTCGTGGATGAAATGATGAACCAACGGTTAGTAGAATCTGTCATTTTGGAGGAGATCACTACTGCTATGAAACAATTAGGAGCTACTAAAGCTCTAGGACCAGATGGGCTTCACGGACTTTTTTTCAAAAATCATTGGCCGGACATATGTCGGATATATTCAGGGAAATACATAATTTTTTCACTACTGGATACCTAAATCCTAATATGAACAGAATACAAATAACACTTATTCCTAAAATCCCAAATCCAGAAAAGCTTGAACAATTTCACACAATCAACCTATGCAACTTTATCTATAAAATCATTTCCAAAGTGATGACCAATAGACTCAAACCTTTGCTACCAAACCTTATTGCTGAAGAACAAAGTGCTTTTGTGGGGGGGAGGGGAAGGCTAATACAAGATAACATCTTGATTATGTAGAAAGTACTTCACGATTGCGAACACGTGAGAGGAAAAGGAAGTTCCAAGCTGTTCTAAAGCTAGATATGCAGAAGGCGTATGATTGGATTGAATGAGATTTCCTTAGAGCATGCTTAATCAAGATGGGATTTTGTGATCAGTGGGTACAATGGGTGATGCGGTGTGTTTCAACGGTTTCATTCAGCATCAATTTTAATGGGGAACTTCTGCCTTTCTTCAAGTCAACATGAGGGATTCGACAAGGTGATCCATTATCCCCCTATCTTTTTATTTTAGTGGCCAATGTTCCATCTAACTTGGTGAAACAAGTAATAGCTGATGGCACACTTCGAGGAATTAAGATGAATAGCAGCTACCCTACTCTATCACATTTACTATTTGCAGATGACTCAATTTTCTTTCTTAATGGAACAATATTGGAATGTCAAAATCCGGCGGCCATCCTACACCAATATTGCTTTACATCAGGTCAGGCTATTAATCTTAATAAATCAGGAATATATTTTAGTAAATGCTGTCCAATTAACTTGAGGTGGAACATGGCTTCAGAATTGAGAGTTCCAAAAATTGAGAAAACAGGGAAGTACTTAGAATTCCTTCGGATTGGGGAGCTTTGAAGAAAGATATGTTCGCCGGATTCTTGCCAGAGTTAACATGAAGTTGGAAAGTTGGAAGGAGAACTTGTTATCAAAAGCGGGGAAGGAAATATTAATTAAATCAATGGTATGGGCTATTCCTCAATATGCCATGTCCATCTTCAAAATCCCTATTTCAATTTGTAAAGCTATTGAGATGAAAGTTGCTAACTTCTGGTAGAGAAATAGTAGTAAAACTGCTAGGGTTCATTGAAAAAAATGGGAAACTCTGAAACTTAGGAAGGATGAGGGGGGCCTTGGCTTCAAAGATTTAATTGCTTTTAATAAAGCTATGCTAGGGAAGCAAGCTTGGTGTATTTCACAGCACCCTCGGTCCCTTTTAAGCCAAGTAATGAAGGGTCTGTATTATCCATATTGTGAATTTTGGAAAACTGGAAAAGGTTCCCGACCTTCGTGGGGATGGCAAAGTATTCTCCTGGGAAGAGACTCTATATCTCCGCATATTATGTATTCGGTTGGGAATGGAAATGAAATTTCGATTAGAGAGGATAAATGGTTAAAGAGCGAACCTATTGGCGACCCAGCAACAAGATATGAGCCAGTTCAAGTGGCTAATTTAATTGAACAATGGACTGGAAAATGGAATGAATTAATGGTAAAGTCGTTGTTTAATGATCAAAGAGTGAAGGAAATACTTGCAACCCCTATTGGACTGCCTACTGCAAAAGATAAGTTGATCTAGATGAATACCAAGTCAGGGTCTTATACAATGAAAAGCGGCTACTTCACCACTAGAGAAAGTTCAATCAATACACATACAACAACAGCAACTTCATCTCATCAAACGAAACCAGAACTCTGGAAATACATCTAACACTCTAGAACTCTACCCAAAGTTAAACTATTTCTCTGGAATACATGTCAAAATGCTTTACCCACAATGGACAACTTGCATAGGAGGAAAATAGTACCTGACCCATTATGCCTTATATGCAAACAGGAAGCCGAAACTATTGAACATACTCTATTGCTCTGCTCTTGGACAGTTCGGATATGGAGAGCTGCTCCCCTGAAAATCAAAATTTCAAGAATTGGGTTAACACGGCTTGATGAATGGCCGTATAGGGTAAAAGCATACCCAAGAAGCGCCATCAAGTTTGACCAAACCGCTACTACCCTTTGGAGTATCTAGAAGGACCGGAATCAGTTTACCTTCGGCCAACGCCCCCTGCACCCGCAGCAAACACTATTCAAGGCCGTCGCTTTGCACGAAAACTTCAGTACATGGAACTAAAAATCAAAAGGAGAAAAGGAAAGAGTGACCCAATCTCACAGATGGCAACCCCCGATTTCAAATTCACTGAAAATCAACATTGATGCTTCCTTTGCCCTGAACGACGAAGCTGAATCAGATTTCGAGGAGAGTAGGGAGTGGACGAAAATAGGGGATCTATTGCCTGCATTTGCCAAGACTCCAGGGGTCGTCTCATCGATGGCTTCACCAAACTGGTGGCGGCTTCCTCGGCAGAGCAAGCGGAAGCCCTTGCCCTTCTCGAAACCCTAGGGTTCTTCTCCAACCGAACTAATCTCACTTTGCAAGTACATTCTGACTGCCTCCAGCTCGTGCAAGGGATTAATTCTTCAATAGAGATCAGCTAGGAAGTGAAGGTGATCGTGGATCAGGTCAAGACAAAACTGAAGGAGTTTCCGAGCCTTTCTCTGGCCCATTGCAACAGGGATTCTAATAGACCAACTGATTGGCTTGCAAAAGCCCGTAGATCTAATTGTCTTCCTTCTAATTGGTTAGTTAATCCCCCGCCTGCTCTATTTGACTTATTATGCGCCGATGCTTTTGATGTATTTCCTCCAAACTTGGCTAAGTAAATCAATAGCAATCGTATTTTCGATAAAAAAAAAAACAGTAAGTATGCTGAAACACCAAATCAAATGTTAACTATGCGAGAGAGAGAGAATGTTCAGTAAGACTCACCTTATGGTGCTTGTAAGACTAGCGGGAGCCCCAAAAAACTTCCCGGCGACCGAAGATATACATGTGGCAATCATTTAGAAATTTGGTGCTTCATACTTCAATCAACCTTTCTAACGATCCACAGCCCGAAACTTGTTCCAAAAACTCCAATTCGTTGAGGCCCTTGACAACCCTTGACATTTGCATGAATTGATGAAAAAAGACTTGAGGTTATTCACGTTTGGTAAACCATTAAGACTTCGCAGTTCACGACAATCTCAAACCTCGAAGTGTTCTCCCCATTCCAACAAGACGACAACTTGAATATTGTGTCTTTGGCCGCATGATGCAAGCACCAAACTTTGCAACTTATTTAAAGCGCTCATGAAGGGATTAGTCTCAATTCACAAGGAATCAACTCATTACCAGACTCATTAATAACGTGCCCTCCTTCTCTTATATAAACTAATCTTCTCAAGGACTGGCAAATACAATAGACGATGCCTTCGGTCCCGAGGAAACTCGATCCCATCTAACTATGGGCAAAAGCTCAGCCAGACATCTTTCAGTTTCCTCATACTTGATAGCCTGAATCTGTGGAGGCGTTCACAGCTTTGCACAAGCAACTCCCTTAGACGTGGAAGTTGAAGCCCATCGAGTTCATATGCGTTCACTGGAGATCTAGAGAGCTCTGAGTGTTACAAAATTTCCAGGTTTAGATAGAGTGACTCAATTAAATGGAAATCATCGGGGCTTAGCTTTTGCAGAGACATGGGAAGTTGCTGAAAGGCCTGAGAGGAAGGGCAGCTTGACATTGTGAAAGTCTCAAGTTCAGTTTAGTCAGTTCGGATAATCTCCCAATCCACCATAAACCATCAATACAACGCTTATTGCCCTTTCCTCCACTACCATCTAGATCCAACTCAACCAAATTAGTAAAGTTCGAGAGATCTAGGACAACACGCAACAATTTAGATTCCACTAGTTGATGGGTTAAACTAGTTGGGAACACCAGCAACTCTTGAATCTTATAACATGCCATCAATTCCAATCTTAACAGGCAAGGAAGCAAGTCAACAGTCTTTGGAACTTCGCTAACATCGATATTTGATAAATTTATATTTTTTGGAAAAGGCAAACTTCCCATTCCATAGACCTTTTGAATAGTGAGCATTGACTTGAAGAGTTCCAGCTTATGAAGCGTTCCAATATTACTAGGTAACTTCATGAATTTGCTGAATAAAAATCCAAGGCAGTTGAAAAGTGCACCTCACGTAACGATTTCAACTTCCATATAGATACTGGGAGTCTCTTCACTCCATCACACCGCTGTACAGTGAAGTGCTTCAGTTTCTCAAGGTCCCCGATTTCTTTGGGCAAAAATTCAAGACAAGGGCAATAAGCAATTTTCATGTCAATTAGACATTTCAACTTCCCAATAGAGCCGTTGATATCCCTCAAACTAGAACAGCGGTCGACAGTAAGGCTCTCTAAATTTGAGCATTCAGAGAAATATGGTGTTCTGGTCATTTTATCACAACCTTTAAGAGAAAGAACTTTCAATTTTATTGCCATCTACCAAAAAGAAATGCAACATTCAATGAATGAACAATTAAATATTACTTTCAAAGAAATCAAACAAAAATAAGCATATTACGCACCGCGATTAAGCTCTGTAGTTTCAAATCATCTATGAAGCCATTCTCTGAAAATTGAAGCACGACCACGTTCTTTAAGTGCATACTGGTTGGGTTAGAAGTTGGATGAGGATGACTCCATAAAATCCAGCTTAAATTGGTAAGACTATTAACTAAGTTACCCATGAGGGCCCCCATTTAACTTGAGGTACTTCAGAGATTCGAACCTTTCAATCTCTTCACTTCTAATGATGAACTCAGGATAATTTTTGCGTAGATCAATATTCAGTGCTTCAACTTTCTTCTTCATCTGCAAAGGAGAGGAAAAAAAAATAGTGGCATTCAATATTCTATTGGAGAGGAAAAGAATTAAAATGGGAAAAGATGAAAGAAAACAGGGCATCCTCGTGGAACGTAAATAATTTTCTAGTAGAGAAACTATATGTTCTCTCTGGAATTGTTTTACCTCATTGGTTCGTAGTGCATTACGGACCTCCTGGCAATCCCATAATCTACTCCGCTGTTCAGGATTTGTTTCATCTTCTCGACAAACAATTACTCTTCCGAGATCTCTAAGTTGATCATGCATCCAAAATTTATTATTGTCCACGATCTTTATCAAAGACCTACTAATGAGGACATCAATTCCAGTATATGGAAAAAAATTACGATCTTCCCATACGTAAATTGCACTCTTCTTATCCTCACCGACAAAAAAGCATGCAATATCGAGAAAAATCTTTTTTCCTCTAGACCTAAGTCATCATAGCTAATTTTCAACCTTTCAAAAACGTTCTTAAAAGGTAATTTTTTTAACCTCATCAATGTCTCATTCCATATGCGCTGATTTTTGCAGTAGAGGTGTGAGCCAATTACTTGGAGAGTCAGCGGAAGTCTCCCAGTTGCATCTACGATTTTCTTTGAAAGATCACTGTAGTCACATGAAGGAGAATTTTGGTTAAATGCATGTTTACTGAAAAGCTCAAGTGCAAGATCATCTCCCATCACCTCCATTTCATATTCAGAAATTGGATACTTTGTTTGCCAATTATTTTTATTTCTAGTTGTAATCAATATTCTAGATCCTGGAAGCAAAGTACCCCGTCCAATTAATTTCTCCACTTGCTCGCTGTCATC
The DNA here is from genome assembly GCA_014182385.1 of Eucalyptus viminalis. Taxonomy (NCBI): domain Eukaryota; kingdom Viridiplantae; phylum Streptophyta; class Magnoliopsida; order Myrtales; family Myrtaceae; genus Eucalyptus; species Eucalyptus viminalis. Next base: position 16,804,175 of record CM024529.1, on the reverse strand, counting down.
AACATTATCGAGTACAATAAGAACTTTCTTGTTGCTAAGTGCTTGTCCAATCCTATCCATTCCATCATCAACTTCATTAATGGTCCCTAATCCTGCATGAGCGCCAATTTCGGATAATAACTTCTTTTGCAACTCAACTAATTGATCAATTCCCGATGAATTCCCTCGAACATCTTCAAGGAAACAACAATACTTTCCAAAATGAGAAGAGATTTCATTGAAGACAACCTTGGCAAGAGTCGTTTTACCGATACCTCCCATTCCATGAATTCGAACAAACCACACATCGCCAAAGCCGATCTGTAACTTTTGCCTCACTGCTGAAACTTGATCATCAATTCTAACGAAATGTTGAGGCATCAATCTATGTTTTGTCTTCAGCCTTTTCACAACCTCCTCAGCTACCAACATGGCCAGTTCGCCACAGCTTCAACAATTGAAAACCATTTTAGTGGGGGGGAAATGTGAAATCACGATTAACTAGCTGGAATTGATTTTATTCAAGCACCCGATAAACTATACAATAATCGGAAAATTAATGGAACATTAACAATCTGGAAGTGATCTTATAAGACTCCACATCAGACATTAACATCCCTGCATAACATAAGTTGGCAACTCGTGCACCATGGCATGGCCCGAAATTTGACTTGATTCCAACATGACATTAGTAATCTTGAGATTATGTTAATAACATTCACGTAGAATAGATGCATAAATATTTGGGCACTTGAAATTGACATTCAATGATTATGCGCAAGCGATGACTATAGAAGTCGAACGTGGTATAGGAATGTGCATGGCATTTTGTCGTCCCATTCTTTTTCCTCCTGGTGCTTCCAATCAACTATTGATTTAGCAACCTAGCTATTAATGTCATTATTTGCCCATTATATAAGATGGCCTTGTTAAGCAATTTCACATTTTCTATTGAACGTGGCATAGGTTCATCATTTCGTATTTACTATAATTAAAGTCCCACTTCAATCCTACTGTAACTTTTTACATCTATGATTAAGCGTGAAGGAAAATGGAAACAAACAATCTTGAAAACAGCTAGCTTACCCTTCATACTTCCGTGCTTCCCACCCCTTGAACTCACAGACCTTCATGAGAGCATTGCTCCACTCATTTACTTGCTTATTGCTCAACCTCTTCTCGTGCTTCAGCTTTTGTATGGCATCGCGATATAGTGGACTTTTCAGCTTAACGTCATCAGTTTCCACATCTAAGAAAATCGGTAAAATCTCTTTATTACCATCTGAATTGAAGGTGATTTCCACAATCTGCTTTAGCTCACGGAGGCACCATTGGCTGGAAGCGTAGCCCTGAGAGAAGATAGGTATATAAATCTTGGAGTTGTTGATCGCTTGCTCTAGCAAGCTCCCTATCTTCTCACCGGCAGAGAGTTCTTCGTCATCTAGAAAGACACAGATTCCAGCATCATTCAAGCGATGGTAGAGGATGTTGGTGAAATCCTTGCGAGTGTCGGGTCCTCTGAAACTCAGAAACACTTGATAGTTGCTTCCTAACGAAGTCCCTGCATTTGAGCTTGCGACAGCAGGAGTTTGCTCAGCTCCCGTCTCCGTCTCAGTCTCGGTCTCGGTTTCCGTCTCCGTCTCCGTCTCTCTCTCTCTCTGAGATGTAGAGTTTCCCATGTTCGTAACAGAGAAAGAAGCCGCGTGCACAGGTAATGAGGAAATGATAGGGAAACCAATGAAATGCTATGGGTCGATGAGACAACGGGGGTCCCATATAGTCGTAATTTTTGACGATGAAGACCATAAAATCAAATGCTATTGGTCGATGAGAAAAATAAATAAATAAATAAAGATGCGGCCAAACAAATGGCCGACAGAACGGAGCCCAGCTTTCGGCGCGAGTCGATTGTCCAGCTGTTGTGGTGATGCAGTTTGTAGCTTGCACCCATGGCAACTCCATACCTCCGAATTTTATTTCGCAATTTCTCTCCCTTTTTCTTTATTCTTTAATACGTCCATTTGTTTAAAACTTTTTACTTTTTAGGGTAACGATAGTGCAAAAAATCCACAGCCTATTGGGCTGCTGGAGCCACAGTTTTTAAGCAAAGGAGCCTTAAAATGCCCATCAAATATAGATTTTGAAAAGTAGGGGTGATGTCCCGACTTAATTTCCCCAATTTTAACGTCTGCGCAGTTTGTTCCACCGGAGACCCGGTCTAGGCAGAACCGGTACTGAACCGACCACGGAACCTTTCGTTTCTTGTTTAATAAAAAAGTTCTACATGCGTTGAGGGGAGTGAATCCCGGAAGGGCCATTTTGGATGAAGGCCGTTGCCACTCCACCAAACAACAAAACGTATAGCTATTTAAACTAATAAAGCCCGTCGATCAAAAAAATTAAAAAAGCTAATAAAGCCCAGCTCAAGCGGCCTCATGTGTTTCACCATTCGAGTCAAAACGTGATTCTCTCTACCCTCTTCCCCACCCATCTGCAGCTGCAGGCCTCATGTGCAATAGGTCAAAAAGACCGGTGATTATGGCATGTGTGGAAGCCAAGAAATCAAACTTTCCATATATTGTTAGCTTTTCTATTTTCGTTGCTCTTTTGCACAAATAATTTACTTGATTAGATATTAATAACACATTTTTTTCTTGTCATTTGGGATATTATGTGAATAAACCTACATCTGAATTTAATGAGTAAAAATGAAAATACATAAAGTAAAAGTAAGAAACGTATTGCACAACTGACAAAATCACTCACAAAAATCAAATCTTTATTTTAATTGCTATGTATATTGTTTGTATATAATATTCTTCTCTAATAAAGTGTAGAATTCAAAACAGCTAATTGAGTAAAGGTGTAGCCTTTACTGGTTCTCCTTTTCTTTTTCTCGATGATCTTAGACTATCTACATTATTTGTTACACTTTCTCTCTCTAACAGAGAACAAGCCCACGTCAACACATTATAAGGAAATAATGGAGACTTATAGGTACCCAATCAAATGCTAATGGCTCTATGAGAAAATGGTTGTACCAGAAAGTCGTAATTTGGTACGATGAAGACCATAAAAAGCGAATGCTATTGGTTGATGAGAAAAATACCAAAAAATGTGCCTAAAAAAGCGGCCGACAGCACAAAAGTTAGCAAACGCGCATGCAGTTGCAGGCCCCACCGGCGGAAGCCAAGGAATCCAACGTGTTTCTTCCTGTACCATCTTATCTTATTTATATCGACTGTCCTGCACTCAGTTGCCGGCCCCATGTGCAAATGGGTCAAAAGAACGGTGAATAATGATAATGGCATGACATGCACGGAAGCCAAGGAATCAAACTCTCGGAGTTCACACAGTTGCCTCTTTCCCTACATTAGGAGAAAGCATGGATGCAGGATCAACTCTGGACTAATTCTGGACCAGCCCAACTTTGTTAGTCCTGATCAAGTTCTTAAGGAGATTCGATTGATACTTGATCCTGATATCTCTGGATCAGTATTGTGTAGATTGATCTTAAATCTTGAAAAGTTAGAATTTATTCAACTCGGACTAATCCTGACTGTATATATTATATATTATATATCTAATCACGCTTTTGCATATGTTATTACGAGTTCTTATCTTGTCTCATATCTCTATAAACGGTTTTAATCATTTTTATGGTTTCTTGCTTTTAGTAAGTGTTAAATTTTCCATGTCTTAAGATTGTTAAATATGTATTAGTATTTATAATTTAGTTGCACAATACCACATTGTCGATGGACATGTAATTAAGAAGTACAAATAAGAAACTAAAAAATTATCAATTGGTTCCAAATTAACCTTAAAACCGAACCGAACTCATTGGATATATCCGGTTTTTAGTCTCAAGCTCAATAGGGTCGGTCTTCTGTCCCAAAAATTGATGACCAATACTGTGTGGGTTGGTCATAGAGTTAGGAGATAAACCGACCCAATCTGGACTATACTCATCCTTATCCTATATTGTTACTTTTCTTTCAGTTGCCCCTCTGCACATATTATTACTTATTACTCTCTCTCTCTCTCTCTCTCTCTCTACAAATATATTACTTTTCAATTGTCATTGCTATATTTTTAGTATATATATTTTCTCTTTCTCAAACGAGTGTTTTTCATTTCATGTCGAATAAAATTCGATATTTTTACAAAAGATTCGATAAATAATGAATTATCATATTATGTATGATTAACAAGGGAAATTGCCAGTTTGCTTCTTCTTATATGATTCTCTCAATAATCACATTAATACCATTTTACTTAATAGCGCTGAAAGTCAAACAAAGAATCCTCAAATCATGTTCAATCAAATTTCATTTATGTACATTTTCAAAAATATACATGGTCTTATCACGTGTAAGATACATGACAACATACTAGCTAAGATAAAACAAACGTATAATAAATAGGTGACATCGCTCTTAGAGGAATTTATAATGGTTCTCTCGGTGGATCTTTGCATAATCAAAATTTATTTATTTCATGAAAATGAATAATTTAGAAAAAATTCTTTTAAATAATGGTGATAATTACTTCGATGTTGGCCCATCAATATGCCTCCGTGACTTTTTCTTTTAGGATGACTTTGAAATTATACATGTGATCTTACTCCGTCACCAAATTTGACTGGAGTCTCTCGGTCCCTCCTTCGTTCTTGGAATTTAGCAGTTCTGAATCTGCAGAAGTTACTTACGAAATACTAGAGATTGAAAAATGAGCTGTCGAAGGCAGCCGACATTATCTAAGAAGAGACCTCCCCCGCAAGCTGACAATCGACTTTAGAATATTTTTTCTTAATTCGGAGGTACGTATGTGGAGACAATTTAATTTTAGAATTCGAACTACGAATTTAGCAAATTCACCTTCCTCATGGAGAACTAAGATATCCAAAGCAAAATGACACGAGCCATTTCGGTTTTTAATTAACCCCAGTTTAATTTTTTTGTGGTTTGATCTTGAAATATTATATTGATCCCACAAATTCTAGACTACTCCATTTTCTTAAGAAATAAATATTGAAACATCCTCACATCGCTTGACAATATATTGTATATACTCTTTATATTCATGCGATCTCCATCAATATATAAGCTTAAGTTTTTGGAGTGATTTTTTTGCTAATAAACAATAATTAATCATCATTAGAGTCAATCAATCAAACACTTAGTGAAATACAAGATTTTCAATTGTCCTTCTGGCATTAAAAAGAGCACATTGAACAAATTATAAATTAAAAACGACATTAAAATTCATTTCTCAATCAAACTTTAATAATTCATACATTTTCCTTATTTTCTATTTTGATTGGTCTTTTACACAAATAATTTAATTATCACACTCTCTCTCTCTCTCTCTCTCTCTCTCTCTCTCTCTCTCTCTCTCTCTCTCTCTCTCTCTCTCGGCCCCCGGTCCCATACATATTACTTTTCGATTTTCATTGCTATTTTTGTCCATCGTTAGTTTGTTATATCATATATGTCATCTCTTTCTATCTATTTCTCAAATGAGTGTTTTTCATTTCATTTTGAAGAAGATTCAATGATTTTACAAACGATTTGATAAATGATCAACAATAGAAATTGTCGGTTTCCTTCTTCTTCTTCTTTTTAATGATTCTCTTGAAAATCACATAAATATCCTTTATTCAATAACACTCAAACAAAAAGAATCCGCAAATCAGGTTTAATCATATTTGATTTATGTACCTGTTAAGAACATATGCTGTCTTAACACGTACGCATTCTACTAGTTAAGATGAAATGAGTGTATAAAAATAAATAGGTGATGTGGCGCCTTGAGGAATTTACGATAATTCTCTTCGTTCATCTTGGAACACTTAATGAACCACGAATTGTCTCAATTCAACCTCGTCATTTCTCGGATCCTTCTTCATATCAAGCTTTCATGACTTATTTCTCTGTCTATGGTGGTAGCGGAGGTCGCGGGCAGACGGCCCCTAGAAATGTGAATATTTTTGTCCTTTTCTTCCTTTTTCTGATTTTATCTTCTCAAGATGTATTCAGTTATTTCATTCTAGATGCTTGCGTCCTTCTGTTTTCTTTCTACAATAGATGTTTTCATATTACTTTACGAAAATATATGTTCTTAGAATCTTTTCAACAAATTCGTAGAACAATGTGAATACAAATTTAAGTCATCGAGTAATAATTAGCTAAGTGATCAGCTGTCTGGTTATTTGAAATAATATGACTGGAAAAAATTTCCTCGTGACTAATAGCATTTGATTAAATCTGGAATATTGCAAACGCTATAATAGATTCACCAACATTGCAAAAAGTTCATAACTTGTCAACTTTTTTTTTTAATTAATATAAGTGTAATATGTAAGATAGCAACGATATAAAGAATTTGCCAACATCTAGACAAATTAGTTAGTAACCTCTTTGTAACTTTACATGTTTGGTCAGTAAAGTGCCATCGCTATAAGGAATTTCCCAATATCATTAGATTATCATCAACTTCTTTTTAAATTTTCTATTGTGGTTTCTAATTTACCGTGATGAACTTAACGCGCGAAAACAATTAGGATGCCGCAAACTTTACAGGTGCAGTTCACGAGGTCACTGACATATAACTGCTTAACGATGAATTGCTTTTAAATGTATCAACTTACGCAACCAATTTCATTAAAACTGTATCTGTGTGGTTCATGAGTTAGTGTGAATATTATAATCATTTTATTAAGGCATAGGTAATTATTGATGAACTGTCTTTCAATATGTCACTAGTTTTTTATCAATTGTTTACTTTACGAAAATATTAGTTGCAATAATTATCTTCTATAGAAAATGGTTATATTTACGTGAAAGCACTGATACTTTTGCAAATAATATTTGAAATAATATGACTGTGGAAAAAAATTTCTATTGAAGTCTGATTAATCTATAATTCGTAAGAAGAGTCATTCTCTTTTTCCATTATGTACCTTGGTATTGTACGCGCTACGTTTGGTTACTAAGTTAAACAACCATGACCAATGGAGTGTTGGCTTACGTGGCAAAAGAAGTTTGCTCAATCTCCGTATAATCTTGGAATTAAGCCTTAATTGGAGCACTCTAGCAATAAAATTCTGAATACAGCAGGCTAGAGCTATCAAAATTAATCACAAACTTATATCTTAACTCATATTTATGAAGGTGGGTCATAAACAGGTTAGCTTAAACTTAAAATAATATGAGTCAAAATAGGTTCTAAAGAAAAAGGCAAAAAAAAAAAACAGGTTTTAGTGGGTTAAGTAACACACCCACTTTCAACTTGGCTGAAAAATATCTCAAGTGTCAAAACTTTTAAAAGGTACACTTAAGTGTCTTTTTTTTAAAAAAAATTGAATACTTAAGTGCCAAATTCAACAAGCTTGCCGGAAATCTGACATAGCATTATTTATTAATAAAACCGGTCTACGTGGCTTGTCGGAATGTCCACTTGGCAATCCTTGTCTAAAATTATGTCATCCTCTATGTTCACTTAAGTGCCAATCTTGATTAAAAAATGATCACTTAAATGTCAAATTATGATGTAAGCAATCACTTAAGTGCCAAAACGACATCTAGCGTTGCCTTGCATAGTCTATGTGGACAACGTGACGTTGTTCGCCCTGTCCATGTATATAATTTTTTTAAAAGAATTGTCATATTCTCCCCTTGTCTGCGTAATCCCAGTGAAGGTCCATGTAGGTTTCCTCATCTATATCTCCATGGATAAAGGCATTGTGGATGTCCATCTAATGGAGGGGCTAATCACGAAGAGCAACGGCAAAAAGGAAGGACCCAACGATAAGTTCTTTTGCCACCGATGAGAAAGTTTATGTATAGTCAAATCCTTCTCGTTATGTGAATTCCAATTTGTCCCAAGGGCCTACGGTAGATACATAGCATAAAAACCCAAAAACCTGGAGGCGACAAATGTCTGGATGTTTGCCAAATAATAATTCGAAAGGATTCCTTCCATTGAGAATACGAGATGGCATCCGATTGATTAAGTAGGTTGTCGTGATCACACGGTGTCCTTAGAACATTTCCGAAATTAAGGCTTGATATTTGAGGGCTTGAGCAACTTCTAAGAGATGATGGTGTTTTCTTTCAACAATTCTGTTTTGTCGGGGAGTTTAGGGGAAAGAACTTTCACAAAGAATCCCATTTGAGACTAATAATGAAGAGCATTCTTGATTAAAGAATTCATTGGCATTATTAGTGCAAATCTGTTGTACGGATTTGTGAAACTGATTTTTAATCAAGATAAAGAAATTCTTAAAACAATAAAGTACTTGGGCCTTGGATTGCATGAGAAAAACCCAAGTTCTTGTATATGATCATCCAAAATTGTGAGAAAGAATGGAGATCCATCACAATGTGGAGTGTGATTTGGTCCCCATATATCCATGTGCAGGAGAGAAAAGCTTGGCTAGCACGTGATATGCTTTTTGGAAAAGACATAAGTGACTATTTAGCTAATGGACATATAAGGCATTTGGGATGAAGAAAAGAGGCAGGCCTAGACGCTGATGAAAAAAAAAACCATCATTATTATTATTGGCATTGCATAAGAGGCTCTTATTCAAATGGAAAGATGTAATGTCAAAAGTCTTGGGAAATGTGGCCTAAAAATAGTCTCTCATGATTTTTTCCCAAACTCATCAGTATTCCCATCAGTATTCCAGTCGAAAGGCCTAAAAGAGATAGAAGTCAGAATAAAATAAAGTAAAATAAAATAAAATAAAAAGACTTGACAGGAATTATATTCACAAAGTTTAGACATGGATATGAGGTTAAAGTGAGAATCGGGAATAAACAGAACATTTTTTGAGTGTGATGAATGAATTGAGCTAAATGTTCCCAATTTTGGCAACAAAATTGTCACTTCCATTTGGAAGATGTACAATACGAGGTGAAGACTTATTAATTTTGAAAAAGAAACATTCATCATAGACTATATGGTCACTAGCACTTAAATCAATAATCCATGCTTTATTCGAAATACAACTCATCAAACAATAGGAAATACCTACATAACTAGCCGTTTTGTCTTATATTCCCATCTGATTTAAAGCCCGTTGAAACTGATTATTATTGATAGGTCAGTTTACCTTAGCATGTCTTGCAATGGACACATCTCGTTCCTCTTTATTTGCTAGCTTCCCATGCACTTTCCAATAATTTTCTTTAGTGTGATAAGGGCGTTTGCAATAATCGCAAAATTTACCTTTTACTTTAGCTTTGCTCAATGACATGGCAGAATTTGGGCCATTAGATTCTTTCCAAGCGGGTGCTGACGTGGTGTGATGTGCACCGTTTGATCTTGGCGCAACGAGGATCAAAGATGGACCGTCTGATCTCACTAAATAACCTGCGCCATCCGATCCTATGATGAAATCTCGCCATCCGGTCGGGTGTGTCCTGGGCCGTCCGATCAAGCGAACAAACCATGGTTCTTTGCTCGAAATGAAGACAGCCCATCGTCTTCTTCCCCAAAAAATCCTAGTGCAGTGCCTAGGTTTCATGAGCCTCCATGGCCAGACTTCGACACGAGCTATCATTGGTCCAACGAGGCCTTGGCCACAAGAACAAACACAGTCACCTACTTTGACATACTCCAACAAGGCCAATCGTTGAGATTCCTCTTGAACTGTGAGCTGGTATATCCGGCCGAGCAAGTGGATGAGTTCCATGGCCAAGATCTAGATCCGAAACAATAAGTACGACTCATTTAGAGTAAGCAAATGACGTGTTACCTTTTCCAGTTCTTTCGTGGCTTGATGTTGAGCCAAAGTAGCTCCAGGTCCCTCTAATTTTTCCTCCGCCATTTCGAGTTCGTTCCATAGAGCGGACAACTAATTGAAAACAATGGAATTTGATAGATTTCCTTTGTTGAGCTCCGAGAGGGCTTGAGTTAGCGAGAAAATTTTAGCCCTATCGAGCTTTCCATACATTTCTCGCAAACTTTCCCATAATACCTTTTCGCCTTCGATCTGAGGAAGTCCGGTGGCGACCTCCAGCGTGAGGCAATTCCCTATCTAGGTACACATGAGCTGATTCCTTGTCTTTGGTAATCAATGCTCACTAGAGCTTGCGGGACCATGCAGAATAGTTCTCCGGTCCTGATAGTTGTTGGGCGACAAGGTGGAGCTAGGGATTGGCAACGGCAGATGTATATAGGGGATCGTCGGGTTCTGGCTGTCCGCCGGCGACACCTGCAAATAAAAAGAAATCGAGTCCATAGGTCAGGTCAAGATCCCCTCCAAAACCTGACGGACCCTGTCCATTGTGGCCCAAAAAGGACCAACCCGGTCCGTATCTCAGAATGGGCTCGGAGACCACTGGTGTGCCTCCTCTTGGCCCGCTGTTCTTACCAGCCTCCATGGGGCTGAGATTCTAGGTCGGGCTTCTCTGGTTCGTCTGGCCTTGGACGGGTTGGACTTGTATAGGAACTTACAAAACGCATGGGCGTGGAAAATAAGTTCTAGTGTTAGATTGAATGGGTTGTACGGGGTCCAGCGGCCCCTCACTAGGTCCTGTTTGTCCCTGTTCTTCTATTGTTGAATCTGGTTGATGCTCCATCGGAATACCGTCTGCTCTTTGATCGTCGGAAGACGTTTAAGAGCCTTGGGATACACCAGACTTCGAACTTTGGTTTCTCAATATGATACCTAAGTTAAGGAGGGAGGCTCTGATACTATGTCAGAAATTTTAGATGATGGAAAGTCACTGAAGACTGGAAATGTGTATTTCTTTTCATGTATGACAATGTGTGATTACAACCCTATATATAATACAAGAAGTCTGGATGATTAGAAAAGAATATATACATAATAAAGAAACAAAAGATTCCCTGATATGCTATATTTTAATCTTCCATCAATGAGCCAGTCAAGATCGATTAGCATCAGGAACGGTATCTTCAACAATTATGGTTGTTTTTTCACTTTTCGTACTAGGTTGTAATCCAGCGTCATATATATATATATATTTGATTGGATGTAATATAGCTTCAATGTAAAGCTATTTATTGTAATTCTTTTGGTCTGGTCACCAGCAGGCTTTCTCATGGAAATGGCGGATTAGATGGTTTGAGAGGGTGAGAATTGAGCTTGTGAACTATGTTCTTGACATATTGCTTCATGAAATTATAGCTACATCTTGAAAAGAGGATCCATCGGCGAGATTGCCACTGCGTTTGTATATATGCGGTGACCATAATCAGGGTATTCATGAAATATATATTTTGAAAAATAATAATCTTCATTAGCTACAATATTAATTATATTTACTTTGACTATTTAAGCTTCTTCTTTTTTTCAAATTTCAACGAGAAAAATATAGTTAGAAAAAGCAAAGCAAATATAGGACAAAAATAAGTCAATGAAAACTAAATGCATTGTAAATGTGGGTTTAAATGAGCTTTAAATAAATAGGTAGGAGTTTTCATAGGTGGGATTAGTTATAAATGTGTTTTAATAATATGGGTATGGTCAGGTCACGTCAGGTCAAATATGGGTTGGGTGCAGGTCATTTAATTTATATCAAATGGAAATGGGTCAAAATTGGGTTAAATTGGTCAATATAGGTCGGACTATTTTCAACCTGATCCACCCATTTGACAGTTCTACACTAGGCCGATGCATTGGAGAGCTTCCTTAAGATCACTTGGGAAGGTGGACCAATCAAGATGCACAACAACTAATCCCTAAATAAAATCGAAAAGTAGAATAGAAATGTATAAAAGATTTTTTAAAAAAATTAAGGGTGAGCGGAGAGAATGGATGATTATGGAGACTAATTGTTGGTTAGCTTTACTAGACTTAAGGGTGAGCACGGTTTTCGGGTAGAACCGAGAACCGGAGAACCGAACTGGAGGGTCTGGTTCAGTTCCCGGTTCTGAAGAGGCCGATTCCGGTTCCTAGTTCCGGTTCCGGTATCGAACCGAAACCGATTAGGGTTCCTAAAAACTAAAAACCCCCAACCCCAAATCACTTTTTATCTCGATTGTTCTCTCTGATTCTCTGCCTTTGCCCTGTCCTTGACGCCGCCTCCACCGGACACCGCTCGCCCCGCCCTTGCCTCCCTTGATGCCATCACCCCCCCCCTCACCCTGACGCTCAACCACTGGACGCCGCTCGCCCTTAACGCTGCCGCTAGACGCCACTCGCCCTCAACTCCACCGCCGGACACCGCTCATCCCCTCGATGGACGCTACTTGTCGCTCGCCCGGCCACCCCGACACCGCTCGCCTAGCCGCTTGTCGATGGCACTTGTAATCTCAATCCAATCCGCCATGTAATCTCGGCGTGGGAGTGGACTATGTTGGTGTCGCCCTTCTTCTAGGGCATGGCCATGGTGGCCATGAAGGAGGTCCTCCCTAAGGCCGGCCCTTTCTTCGTGTCCTCCTTCCGCCTCATCCCCACGGGCTCCTCCTTGTAGCCTTCACGGCCTCCCACGGCCGCAAGCCGCCCTCCTACCTCAACGCTTGGCTCTCCATCACCTTGTTTGCCCTTGTGGATGCCTCTTGTTTTCAGGTCACACCTCTCTATGCGCCCCCAATGTGTATATGTGTGCCATTTTTTGCTTTTCTTTCTTGTCAAAAAGTGAGATTGACATGTTTGATTGATAATTATTTACCCTGCTAATGGGGTTTTTAGGGCAGGGATTTCTTGCCAAAGGGTTGCAGAGGACGTTGGCGGGTCTCGGAAGCGTATTTTGAACTCACTGTATTCTCTATCTCAGTCTAAATGCCTCCATGAGAAGAAAAAGGCAAAAAAGTTTCAACCTTATAGGTGAATTATAAGGTTCTTTGATGTTAAATATGGCTACTGAGTAACGGAAATTTTTGCATATTGCTTTGGAAATGTGCCCATAAGGAAATGGCTCATGTCAAAAGACTAATGTCACTTACGCTAAATCTTGTTATGTTATCTCAAAAATCTTGCATTTTTTCTTTTCCATGACACTAATGGATAAATGAGTATATGTAATACAAAGGTATATTGGTCTCTTAATATGGTTGCAGCTATCAGTTGGATTAGTCTTTACACATTGTATCCTTAACATGGAATCAGATGTCTTGATATTTGTTCCCTATATGTTCAATAGATTTGGCAGTTGATAGGAAACGAGCTATTCTATTTGGCTTACTGGAGCTGAATTTGTTACAGGTGATAATTGACTCTCAACCATTAACAGTGGCTATACTTGCAGCCATGTTGTTCGGTGAATCCATTGGGTTAATTGGAGGTGCAGGGCTGATACTTGGTGTTGTGGGACTTCTTCTTCTTGAGGTAATCCTTGTGTCACCAGTTGTATTGTGATTATGCTGGTGTTAAGTGAATATGCATTGGCTTGATCCAAATAAAGATTTTTCAAAAGGTAGCGTATGACTTATTGTTTGGTCATTGGCCTATAGCTTGATGCGAGCATCTATGAGTTTTACTATGCTGACAAGAAATTCCCATGGGATTTTTGCTGCTTAGCTTTCTCAAACGCTAGTCTTATGTAAATGTTGACAGCACATCTATTGGCTTTTTTTTTCTGTTACTGAGTTTGTACCACTCTTTATAATTTTAGGGTGTTGGAGAAAAATTCCTTGAGTGTTTTGAAGTTGACAAAACGTTTCCATCGCTAGTCGAAGACTTGCAGACTCTTCTATCAAAGTCTGAAGACCTCCGGACTACCAGACTCAAGACTCAAAGTCTATCCTCATTGACAGTTTCTAGACCGTCGAAAAAGGCTTATCCACAACTGGATGTTTTGTTAAGGATTTGACTTTATCGATTGGAGAAGATCTCTTGGCTGGATATAGCATGCCGGAATCCATTATTCAAATCAAGATTGATTTAGGGATTTTGGATCCGTTGATTGATGAAGTAATTTTGGAAAGTTCTACTTATGGAAACCGAGATCCCGATTGTATGGGCGAGCGAGGATTGATGGGCTATTGTCATGTTCCTCAAATAGCTCAAAAGATCTTCCTAATTGATTATGTCCAACGGGTAGATTGGAAGAATTCCTTTGGTAAGTGCCAACGGGTATGATGGCATAAAGGAGTATATAAGGAAGACATTCCAGTTGTTTGAGTGTGTGCGCGATAGAAGAATTCCAAAGTCTGAAGCTCATTGTTCTTAGTCAATTAAACTATTGAGCGAAATCTTGTACACAAAAGAGAGTGTATATCTTTGAGAGACCTTGAGGAAGTGTAGTAGAGTCTCTACACTATGGAATCAAGGCAGAGCTTTTTCTGTAACAACTCTTTTGTTCATAGTGAAATCCAGCCGGTGGGCTGTTAGTGCGGAAGAGTAGACGTAGGCTTGGATTAAGCCGAACCATTATAATCTCTGTGTTCATTTTCTCTTCTCCACGCTCTTTTACCTTGATCGTAACTTGTTTTACAAGAGACGAATTTCATTTTCATAATCTATTATTGATTAATACTGCACATATCTCGCAAAATTGTTTATGTACTTATTCACCTCCCCTCTAGGTGCTCATACTAGCTTTCACAATTGGTATCAGAGCTTGTGTACTCACTTAAGTTGAAGTGTTTTACTTCAGGACTGGTCGAAGGGCAAAGCAATACCAAACCGCCTTACTTTGATGGAAAGGAATACAACATATGGAAAAACAAGATGAAGGCATTCCTAAGATCAAATGATCCTCTGGAATGGGACGTGGTAGACAAAGGAATCATTCCTAAAGCTGCATCTGTCTTAGAGAGAGGAAAAGATGCTGTTGAGTCTAGTGAAATGACTCAAGAAGAGATAACCAAGAGACAAGCTCTTGATGCAAAATCAATTTATTCTTTATATCGTGCATTATCACCTACTGAATATAACATAATATCTTCTTGTGTTACAGTTAAAGAAGTCTGGGATAGATTACACATCACCTATGAAGGAACTGATCGAGTGAAAGAAACCAGAATCAACATTATGCTCGGTCAATGCGAAGCATTCAAAATGAAATCAGGAGAATCTATCACTGACATGTTTAGTCGTTTTACAGAAATCGTGAATGGTCTTGAAAATCAAGGTAAACCAATTTCTGATCCCATGAAAGTAAACAAGCTACTGCGTGGACTCTCCAAGGATTGGAATCACATAAAGACCTCAATAAGGAAGACATAAAGAATTATGCCACTTTCTGTCGATGAATTGGTTGGGACTCTTCAGTCTTAGGAAGTGGAGCGAATCAACTAAATGAAGATCCTAAAGGTAAGAAATCCATTGCATTAAAATTTAATGATGATTCTGATGTCACAGATTCTGAAGATGATATGGATGATGAAGAGCTTGCTCTCATGATAAGAAGATTCACAAAGCTAAACAAAAAGGGGAGAAGATTCAATCCAAAGAAACAAAATTTTCAAAAGCAACAGACTAAGTCTGTTAAGGATGATGAAACCAATAGAAATGTAGTCTGCTTTGAATGTAAGAAAAAGGGACACATCAGACCCAACTGTCCCATTCTGAGGAAAAAGAAAGGAAAAACTGAGAAATATCGAAAGGCACTCAAAGCAGAAACTTGGAGTGATACAGAATGTGAAGAAAGTGATGATGGTTATGCCAACATTTGTCTCATGGCACAATCAAACTCAGATTCAGACTACGAGATAGACTCAGATTCAGACAGTGAAATCGAGGTAGGTAACTTGAAAATCCCTACTAAAGTCTCTAGATACATTGATGAATTGTGTCTTAGTCTCAAAACTTCTCTTCAAAGGATTTCCGAACTCAAAAGAGAAAATTCTGCTCTAAAGCAACAGGAAAAAGGTCAAAAGTCTAGACAAAAGTGTTACTACTTTGAAAGAAAATGCATTCTTGAAAAATGACATCTCAAATATTTCTAAAAAATTTTCTATAGGATCTGAGAAACTTGAGAAAAAATTTTCAACACAAAGACCTTACTTCAATAAATCTGGTTTGGGAATGACTGCGGAAACCATTCCTGTAATTGATTTTCCTAAAGTAAAGGAAAGAATTAAGCAAAGACCTTCAAGAGATGCTTACAAAAATCATTTCCAAAAAGTTTTTGTAAAACCAGTAGGTCGCAATGCTCTAAGATGTTCTAAGTGCAATAGCTCAGACCATTTTGAGAAAGAATGTCCTATGGTTTGGAAACCTATTAAGAAGGTATGGGCAAAGACCGTATATTGCACTAACACCAATGGACCCAAGAAAATATGGGTACCAAAGAAAGCTTGAGTCTCTTTTTTAAATGCATGTTACTATAAAAAAGAAGAAGATTAAATGGTACCTGGATAGTGGATGCTCAAGGCATATGAAAGGAGATTCAAATTGCTTCATAAAATTTGTTCAAATTAATGGTGGAAAAGTTTCATTTGGAGGGAACAGCAAAGGAAGAATTGTGGGATTCGGAACTGTAAAGATTGGAAGCCTCACGATCAGTAATGTTTCCTTAGTGGAAGGACTCAACTACAATTTGCTAAGTATCAATCAGCTGTGCGACACAGGTTTCAAAATCAATTTTCAAGAAGGAATCTGTTCAGGAACCAGTAAGGAGTCCTCTCAGTCTTTCACGGGTCGAAGACATGAAAATATCTACCTCTTGGATGTCAAACCATATGAAACCCAATGTCTAATCTCAATTCAAGAAGAAGCAAACTTATGGCACAAAACTTGGGCACATTAACATGAAGCAAACATCCAAAATTTCAGCAAGGAAGCTTGTTCATGGATTACCCAATTTGTCATACCAAAATTCTGATCTATGCACACCATGTGTGTTGGGAAAACAGGTAAGAAACTCATTTAATCCAATAAATCAAGTTTCCACTAATCACGTATTGTAGCTTCTACATATGGATCTCTTTGGACCAACCAGAACTCAAAGCATTGGAGGTAAAAAATACTATTTAGTGATTGTGGATGATTATTCAAGATTCACTTGGGTATATTTCCTGGTAAGTAAGTCTGAAACCTTTTCTTACTTTAAAAATTTTGCTAAAAAGGCTCAAAATGAGAAATGGTATGTTATTTCAAGAATACGGACATATCATGGAGGTGAATTTGAAAATCAAGACTTTACAAAATTCTGTGATGAATCTGGTTTTCAGCATATGTTCTCTTCTCCATACACTCCAGAGCAGAATGGAGTTGTGGAAAGGAAGAATAGATCTTTGAAAGAAATGGCTAGAACTCTTTTAATTGAAAGTAACATCTCTTCACGTTTTTGGGCTGAAGCAGTTTCTACAGCATGTTATATCATTAATAGAGTTTTTCTAAGGCCTATTTTGGAGAAAACTCCCTACGAGTTATTCAAAGAAAAGAAGCCTATTATTTCATATTTTCACGTGTTTGGATGTAAATGTTTTATATTGAAAAATGCAAATGATCGAATTGGTAAGTTTAAAGAAAAATCAGACGAAGGCATCTTCCTTGGATATTCAACCTCCAGCAAAGCTTACAAATTATACAACAAAAAGACTCAATCTGTGGAGGAATCAATGAATGTCAAATTTCAAGACTTTATGCAAAATGAATCGATTCAGACTCAACTTGAAGAATCTGAACTTGCTCCAGACTCTACAAAGTCCAAATCTCTAGAAGCAGCTCAGACTTCAGAAGACCAGCAACAAATGATTATCGAAGATTCAAATGAGAAAAATGATCAACAATCTAACAAATCAACCAGAAACTGAAAGCATAAGTTCACTCATCCCAAAGATCTCATTATTGGTGATATTAAAGGAATTTGCATAAGATCCAAAAGGCGTGAAGAGTCTAGTGCTGTGGCTCTTATTTATGAAATAGAACCCAAGAGCATATAAGAAGCTTTATCTAATGAAAGCTGGATTGAAGCTATGCAAGAAGAACTCAGGCAATTTAGTATTAATGATGTCTGGGAATTAACTCCAAAACTGAAAAGTAAATCTATCATTGGAGCTAAATGGGTTTTCGGGAACAAGAAGAACGAGAAAGGAAAGGTAGTAAGAAACAAAGCAAGACTCGTGGCCAAGGGATATACGCAAGAAGAAGGGATAGACTATGATGAGACTTACGCGCCAGTAGCGAGATTAGAAGCAATTAGATTATTACTTGCTTTTGCTTGTTATAAGAATTTCAGGTTATTCCAAATGGACGTCAAAAGTGCTTTCCTAAATGGATTTATCCAAGAGGAAGTCTATGTGGAACAATCACCCGGTTTTGAAGACCCAAGGAAACCGGACTCTGTATTCAGACTGAAAAATGCTCTATATGGTTTAAAGCAAGCACCTCGAGCTTGGTACGATAGACTAAGTAAGTTTTTAATTCAAAATGGCTTTGTCAAAGGTAAAGTAGATACCACATTGTTTATCAAAAGAGAAAGCAAAAGTTTTCTACTTGTTCAAATATATGTTGATGATATTATCTTTGGATCTTCTAATGAAAGTCTATGCAAGAAATTCTCTAAGTCTATGCAGGATGAATTTGAAATGAGCATGATGGGTGAACTAACCTTCTTTCTCGGGCTTCAAGTGAAACAACTGAAGGAATGAACTTTTATTCATCAAGAAAAATATGCTAATGATCTTGTCAAAAAGTTTGGGTTGAAAATTGCAAAAAGACTGATATACCAATGTCAAGTTCCTTGAAGCTGGACAAAGATGAAGGAGGAAAGAAAGTTGACCAGAAGCTATACAGGAGTATCATTAGTTCACTTCTTTATCTTACTGCTTCTAGACGTGATATTTTGTTTAGTGTTTGCATTTGTGCCAGATTTCAATCAGACCCTAAAGAATCTCATCTAAGTGCTGCAAAGCGTATTATCAAATACATTGCCTCAACTTCAAACTCTGGTCTCTAGTATCCTAAAAGAGGAGACTTTACTCTTCTTGGATACTCAGACACAGATCTAGCTGGATGCAGAGTTGATAGAAAGAGCACCTCAGGCACCTGTCAACTACTTGGAAGCAGAACAGTATCTTGGTTTCAAGGAAGCAAAGTACAGTAGCTCTTTCTACAGCAGATACAGCAGAAGTAGAGTATGTAGCTCTTGGAAGTTGTTGTTCACAAATTTTGTGGATAAAACAATAGTTAAGAGACTTTGGAATCGAAGATTCATGCACTGAAATCAAATGTGACAACACCAGCGCAATCAATCTCACCAAGAATTCGATTCTTCACTCAAAAGCAAAACATATAGAGATTCGACATCACTTCATTAGAGATCATGTTCAAAATGGAGAAGTTTCGATTCAGTTTATTGACTCAAAGAATCAACTAGCGGATATATTTACAAAGCCTTTGGAGAAAAATCAATTTGAAGTTATTCGTTCCAGACTCAATATCTTAAAGTCTGAGGAAGTTCAGACCCAAGACTGAAAGTCTAAAGACACTCGGACTCAAACAATCAAGATTTTTGACTGTAAGTTATATTTTTTAGATCAAATCTTGAAAAGGTACTATTTTCAATTTCCATGATTATTGCAATCTCTCATTTTCGAAAAAGAAGTTATTTTTTAAAAATGATAGTTATCTAATTTTTGAAAAGGCAATTATTCTTAAAAGGCATCTTTATATTTCTTTTTACAACGTTCCGTATGCCTCTCTTTGACTGTCTTATATACTGTCGGTTCCTCTTCGTTTTACTCACAAAAACCCTAAGAGAACGCAGATCGTCCACTTCTGTCATCTTCACTTGTTTAATCTTTGAAAAGTTGTCATCTTTCTTCGAAAACAAGCTTGGAATTTCTCAAAGACTATGAAAGATGTCTTCCCAAAGACCATAGCAAATGCATGAGGGACCTACGCACTTTGATCTCACCAAGGAAGAAGAATCTCCTAGACAATGGCAGAGCCCACAACATTCTCAGCAGCGTCCATCTTCTCCTTCTAGACCTCAGAATGTTGCACATCAAGAAGAGGAAGAAATCATTGAAGACACAGAACCCGTAAGAACTCTTAAGCCTGGCTTTACTTATAAGCTTTACCGTGCTTTGAAGAAGGGTGGTACTCCTTTGAATTACATTGACGAATTTTTTAAAGAAAAAGGGTATCGAAATGAAACCTATTTTTTACGCACAATGGAACGATTGGGAATTGCCCCTGCTAGGTCGGTGGAAGAGGCATTGGTAAATATCCCAAGTGATCCACGTGTTGGAGGGTTGAGTCAGCCTAATGGGAATGACGATGATAGGATGTACAGTCAGTTTAAACCGAGAATGGGTGTTGTAGTAAAAATCCGAAGTAAAAGGACAGACTTGTTTTGATTGGATGACCACAAGCAACTATACTCTAAGTTGCTGAAGCGTGGGGTGATAAACCCTAGAAGTGTGGATTTTGATTTTCTTGGCTCTATGAAAATTCAGTCTTCTTCAACTGAACAGTTTTGTTTTGAAACTATAGAAGCTTATGTTGAACTTACTGCTTATTTCTATTCAAATCTCAGTTTTTTGGATGCAAATAAGTTCTCTTTTAGTGTTCAAGATCAGGACTATGTGGTTGACATGAATACATTGGCTGATGTGATTGGGGTTGAAAGAGGGAGATATCAACCTATCAGTGTATCTATTGCTCGTGCAACGTTGGAACTTGTTTAGGATAGAAGGACATCATCATCAAGGAAAGATTTCCTATTTGAGGATGAATGCGACCAACATTTTGCTTCACAAAATTGTGATTAACTGCCTCAGACCAAAATCAACTTCAAAAACCGATGTTTCAAACTCAGAGGCAAAGTTGATGTATGCCATCAATGCTAGTAAAAAATTCTCTCTTCCACACACTATTATGTTCCACATGTACGGGGTAATGGTGAAGGACAAGGGTCAACTTCCGTACGCAGCTCTTGTGACCAAGTTATTCAGACATTTGAACGTTTAGCCTCCCCGGATTCTCTGTGTTCGAACGTGCGATCAAATGGTGGTGGGACTGAAAATGGTTTCTAAAATGCGTATGAAGGAACTCAACAAGCCGTTGGAGCAATTCAAGGAGAAAACCCCTGTCAAGACTCATCAAATCTCTTCAGCTACAAAAAGAAAAGGGAAGGAGCCCATGGTAGCTCCATCCAAGAAAGGAAGAGCTCTCATCATTGAGGATGAAGAAGATGGGGATGACATCACCATTTATGCAATGGCATTGAAGAACTTGAGACGTTTTGTTCCAGAATCAATGGAGAGACAAGAAAAAGACATGGATGAGACAGAACATAATACTGGAGAGAGAGAAGATTTGGAAGCAGAGGAGAAAGAAGCAGAGGAGAGAGATGCAGAGGAGGAAAGAATTGAAGAAGAAGAAGAAGAAGAAGAGGAGAGAGGAGATCAAGCGGAAGCAGAGCATGAAGGCACGGAAACAGAGGGAGATCCTGAGAAAAGAGGAACATCCTCATTCCCTGCCACCAGTGAAGGAGTAAGCCACTCTCCAGCAGATCCAGAGGACATCTATGCCTCTCAATTTCCTGAGGAGGGTCATGATGTTTCATTGCCCAATCTGCGTGACCATGTTGATTTACCATCATCTGCCTATATACCGTCTGATCATGCAGAGGCCAGTACTCAGACTAATAATTCAGCAGATTTTCACCGAATTCTTGAAGTTCTCTTAGAGATGCGGGGTCAAATATATGCTTTGGGATCCGAAGTACAAAACTTGCAAAATGTAGGCCAAACCTCTTCAATTTCTTTGCATGATCAAATCCAAGCCCTTGCTCTTCAAGTTCAAGCAAATGCTAAGGGTGAAGATGTGTCTCAGGCTGAAAGAGAACTTGAAAAAGCTGGAAGGCATTGTCCAGTCAATGGGAGATTTCCAGCTTGTTCGTGTTCCCAAGCAATCTTAATTCCATTCTCTTTTCATCTCTACCTTTTTAAATGCTAACAAAAAGGGGGAGAGATGTGGTGCAGATTTGATTTGATCTTTGAACTTTTAAACTCTTGACTTTTGTGTCTTGACTTGACTTTTGTGATTTGGACTTTGGATTTGGGTTTGATTTGTTTTGAACATTTATTTATCTTAAGTACTATTGATATCTCATGGCTTTGTTCATCTATAAGACTAACCTACTTTCTGTGGATGCAGATTCTAGTGTTATTACTAAGCCATTTATCTTTGTGAGATATCCATATTTGCTTGAGTAATGTTTTGCAAGTCAAAGTTATCCAAATCTGCAGGAAAGTTTTATCACCATCAAAAAGGGGGAGATTGTTGGAGAAAACTTCCTTGAGTGTTTTGAAGTTGACAAAATGTTTCCATCAGTCTAGTCTGAAGACTTGCAGACTCTTCTATCAAAGTCTGAAGACCTCCAGACTGCCAAACTCAAGACTCAAAGTCTATCCTCATTGACAGTTTCTAGACCATCGAAGAAGGCTTATCCACAACTTGATGTTTTGTTAAGGATTTAACTTTATCGACTGGAGAAGATCTCTTGGCTAGATATAGCATGCCGGAATCCATTGTTCAAATCAAGATTGATTCAGGGATTATGGATCCGTTGATTGATGAAGTAATTTTGGAATGTTCTACTTATGGAAACCGAGATCCTGATTGTATGGGCGAGCAGGATTGATGGGCTATCGTCATGTTCCTCAAATAGCTCGAAAGATCTTCCTAATTGATTTTGTCCAACGGGTAGATTGGAAGAATTCCTTTGGTAAGTGCCAACGGGTATGATGGCATAAAGGAGTATATAAGGAAGACGTTCCAGTTGTTTGAGTGTGTGCGCGATAGAAGAATTCCAAAGTCTGAAGCTCCTTGTTCTTAGTCAATTAAACTATTGAGCGAAATCTTGTACGCAAAAGAGAGTCTATATCTTTGAGAGACCTTGAGGAAGTGTAGTAGAGTCTCTACACTATGGAATCAATGCAGAGCTTTTCTGTAACAACTCTTTTGGTCATAGTGAAATTCAGCCGGTGGGGCTGTCGGTGCGGAAGAATGGACGTAGGCTTGGATTAAGCCGAACCACTATAATCTATGTGTTCATTTTCTCTTCTCTACGCTCTTTTACCTTGATCGTAACTTGTTTTGTCTACAAGAGACAAATTTCATTTTCATAATTTATTGTTGATTAATACTGCACATATCTCGCAAAATTGTTTCTGCACCTATTCACCCTCCTCTAGGTGCTCATACTAGCTTTCACATAGGGTACTCAACTGATAAAGGAAAGGAGGAAGAAATTTAAAAAAAAAAAAAAAAAAGAACCTGTTGGAACTTGGAACCGACACCGGAACCCGTGACGAGGTAGGTTTCGGGTTCTTGGTTCTCGACGAATAGGTTCCGGGTTCCAAAAAATGAGGAACCCGTATCCGAGGTAGGTTCCAAGTTCCAAGTGGAACCTGTAAGAAATTGGGAACTGCTCACCCTTAACTAGAGTGGATAAATGATTTGTTACATTTTCTCAATTTTATAAAGGATAAGAAGTGAGATAGAACTATACCTTGACTTAGCAATGCAAAAATAAAAGAGACAGACATGAATAAGAGGCATGACACTGTGGAACTCTCAATTTTTCATGCGATGTTTTATTAATATAAACAAATATGGAAAAATCTTGGAAATTGGCTAGCCAAATATTTTTCCCGAGGCAGAAAATGAGGAGCGCCCAGCTACTTCAAATATTACATTCCAAAGACGCTTACGTAGCGTGTACTCAGAAAAATTAAAAAAATTAAAAAATTCTAAGACTTGAAAAGGGAAACTAGATAATTTTGTTGCAATGTTGGGATAATTGATCATAGATGATGATAAAGATATTGTGGTGTTTATTTAGCATATAAAACTTGCATAGGTTCGGTAAGTTCGTTGGAGAAGACGATAGATTGAACAAAAAAAAACAAATAGAAAAAAAATGAAATAAAAAGACATAAAAGAAAAAGAAAACGGAAATAGAAAAAAAAAAAGTAATGAGAGCGAAAAAAAATAGAGGAAAGAGATAAAAATGACAATAGGCTCATTATAATTAAAAGGAAAAAGGAGGGTTCAGTATGATTAGCATGGTTGTGAGTAGTCATGATAGAAAAGGCCTAGATTGGGGTTTAGTATAGTTTTAACCAAAAAATGGGCTTGGAAGGATTGTATCTGAAATTGGGCTTTGAAAGTCCTTTTGAATTAAGGTGGGAGCCCAATGATCTCCCGAGTTTAAGATCCAAAACTCATGAGACCAGATTGTGGTCCCTATTGTGTCTAAATAAAAATAAAAAAATAAAAAATCGACGTAATTTTTTTTTTTTGGTCGTAAAAGGAACTATTATATTACGATTGTAAAGGTTGACAACAACCCAAAGCTTGGGCGTCAGAATACAAAAGATCTGAAAGCAAAGAGGGCGGGGACGTAGCCCAGTTCTATGATAAATAGCCATTAAAATGGGCCTTTGTGGCCCAATCGGCCACAAAATTGGCTTCGCGTCTACAGTGACGAATTCTGAGGTTAGGGAAAATGGAGAGTTTGGCCGCCACTTCTGCAAGAAGAGATTGCATCTCCCATGGCGTCGATGTTGGTTCGCGAAGTGCTTCAACCAAGACAAGACAATCAGATTCAAGCACAAACCGGTCCCAATCCTTACCATATTGCAGCAGATGTTCAAGAGTGAGGAGGAGCGCCTGGATCTCGCTATGCAAAGCCGAAGTTGCGGAGAAATGACAGGTAAAGCCATTAATGAGAGTTCCTGTGTAATCTCGGATGATACATGCCATAGCTCCTTTAGAACTCATTAGTTGATATGCTCCACCAATATTAATTTTCATCTCGCCAGGATCCAATGGTTGCTAGTGCAGATCAGCTGATGAAGCAAAACAGGCTATACGCAGCAATGATTGGGAACAGAGTGTTGCAATTCGTACCTGTGCAAGGGCCTCCTGCATTACCTGGGACGAGTTGGGGCGTTGTTGGTGAAAGATGAAACCATTTCGCGATTTCCAGATTGTAAAGGATAATTGTATTCTGATAATCAAAAAAGAGAAGGGTTACAAATATATATATATGTGAGTGTGTGTGTGTGTGTGTGTGTGTGTGTGTGTGTGTGTGTGTGTGTGTGTGTGTGTGTGCGTGCGCGCGTGTGTGTGTGCGCTTAACCCTACTCATAACTAAGCTACTATTTTACCCTTATTACTCACAATATTTTTTAACACTTCCCCTCAAGTTGGGATATAGATATCAAATAATCTCAACTTATTACATAAGACGCTTACTCTATTCCCCCGTAGAGATTTCATAAAAATGTCTGCGAGTTGATCCTCCGACTTTGTATGTTGAAGAATAACGTCACCTTTCTGAACTTTTTCTCGCACAAAATGACAATCAACCTCAATGTGCTTAGTTCGCTCGTGGAAGACTGGATTTGAAGTAATATGAATAGCGGATTGATTATCACAATACAACACTGATGGATTTGATGGTGACATTCCAATCTCTGATAGTAACATTCTCAACCATAGTAATTCACTTGTCACATGTGCCATAGCACAATATTCAACTTCAGCGCTTGATCGGGAAACTACATGTTGTTTCTTGCTTTTCCATGCAACTAAATTACCCCAAGAAACACACAATAGCCTAAAGTAGATCTCCTATCCACAGGACATCCAGCCCAGTCGGCATCAAAAAAACTTGTAGTGTTTAAATGACCATAATTCTTGAACTGTAGTCCTTTACCTGGCGCTCCCTTCAAATATTTGACGATCCGAAGTACAACATCCCAATGAGTGGTACAAGGAGAACTCATGAACTGACTTACTACACTAACCGTGAAGGATATATCAGGTCTTGTGATAGTAAGATAGTTTAACTTACCAACTAATCTTTGATACTTTGCTGGATCATGTAGTAATTCTCCATGTTCTGCATCAAGTTTCATATTGGGATCCATAGGGGTATTGACTGGCTTTACTCCAAGAAATCCAACCTTGCCAAAGATATCTAGTACATACTTTCATTGCGATAAATTGATACCAGCATGTGAATAGGATACTTCAATACCAAGAAAGTATCGAAGACGTCCCAGATCTTTAGTATTGAATTCTTTATGCATAAATTGTTTAAGTTTTTGAATACCACCTGAATCACTGCCGCAATGATGATATCATCCACATACACAACTAGAAGGATACAACCAGTCGAAGACACAGAGCTGAAAACTGAATGATCTACCTAACACCACTTTAATCCAAATTTGATAACCGCATCACTAAATCTACCAAACCAAGCACGAGGAGATTGTTTAAGTCCATACAAAGCTTTGTGTAAACGACATACCACATTCTCCCCACGAGCAATAAACCTGTGTGGTTACTCCATGTAGACCTCCTCAGCCATATCACCATGTAAAAAGGCATTTTTTACATCCAATTGATGAAGGATCCAGCCAAATTGCACAGCCAATGAAATGAAGACAAGGACAAAGGGAATTTTGGCCACGGGAGAGAAGGTTTCATTATAGTCGACACCATAAGTTTGAGTATACCCCTTTGCAACTAATCGTGCCTTCAATCGATCAAGAGTACCATCCGGGTGAACTTTAACAGTGAACACCCAATGACAACCAACAGTTTGCTTATCAGTAGGTAAGGAAATAAGCTGCCGAGTTTTGTTTTGAATTAGTGCCTGCATTTCATCTTCCATGGCACGATGCCAACCCGGATGAGCAAGAGCTTCAGCAACACTGCTAGGCACAGAAATAGAAGACAACGACAAAACAAAGGCAGAGAAGGTAGGAGATAAATGATCATAGGATAAAAAAAAAAATTGAAATAGGATGATGCGTACCAACACAATCAGAAAGACCAGAATAACAATCAACAGGACGACCAACACAAGAACATGTACCTTTTCGAGAAGCAATGGATGGTTCAGGATCAGAGGCTAGCACCGCAACCGATGAGGGAACAAATGAATCAGGTGCTGATGAAGTCTGTACCGTCATAGTTGGAACTATACTTCGTCAATGATAGGTGCGGTCAGCAAACTTAAATTTTATGGAGATAGCTAGAGAGATGGAAGGCAATGGAAGCATTGGTAGTACACAATCATCACTATCACCAGTGTGTCGCAGAACATTCTCGAGAAGAAAAATATGACGATCTTCAAAGAACGTCACATCGCGTGACATCCCAATTTTCCAATTCTGGTTTCAATTGAATAAGTCGGGCATTTCATCTTCGCGTCTATAGCTTTGTTCTCTGAGTTGGCCACTCACGAGATAACTAGTCTATCAGGTGAAGCCGTTAAGGAATCTAAACACAATAGACTTGAGAATTCGATCGAAACGACGCTCGACCGTACTAATCCGCAAGAGTCATTATGGCACGGACCGATTAGAGACCAGAAATAGGTCGATTCAACAGAACCATGTAATTCAGTGTGGGTGATTCCACCTAATTACACAATTCTTGTTGATCGGCACTAGACCGATTTCTCTGTCGTTTTGGTATCCTGTGTCCGTATTTGAAACATTGAGATTTCTACGACAACCGAGAGTTGCCAATGTGTCGAATAAGCACTTTGTGGCTTGAAAATAATCAACCACAGGTCAACTACACAGAAAATTCCTAAAAGCCACCCGATAGATTAGGACGCGCTAAAGTCGCGCCGGATTGAAATTAACCGTGAAATTGAACCTGATTACAGAAATTGGAAGTTCTGTCAAGTCACAATTCATTTTAGGAATGTCGACTCATCTCTAGAAGAATTTTCTATAAACCGAAATTTTTGGCAGAAAAGCAAAGTAAGGCCATTTTTGTTCGAGATTGTCAGATGGCTGTTTTTAATCAAATCTTTAGGATGCAAGTTGGATCACTTGATGAGGAAAAGTCATAATAAGGTTGAGGACACATGGGTTGATTTAGTTGAGCTTCAATTGGATGGAATTGAGTGAGAATTGATTGAACTTGATGTACAAATACTCAAAATTCGTATGCCAAGAGCCAAGGGACAAATTGCACCTATTAACAAGCTTGTAGAGGAAGCTTGAGGAGAGAGAATGGGCTGATGTCATGTGAGGTCATGTGGGGGCAAAACAAATGAAATTTTGACAAGTGTAGAAGGCTTGAAGACTCACCAAAGGGCCCCCTCTTCAGCAGACCATCTTCTTCCTTCATTCATGGCTTTCTCCATGGTTGAGGCTTAGGAAAAGCTCAAGACAACCAGAGGAAACCGAGCTCACCAGCCCCTCCATCATCGCACGCCCGGAAGGCCATCGTTGGCCGTTTTCCTCCCCTGTTTTCTCCTCGTTCCAATTTCTGCTCCAGCTGACCCTTCGATAAAGAATCGAGTCAAAAGTGGTCTTCCCATGCGAATCAGCTCACGAAAAACCCACCATTCTCTTCAGCACATCCAAACCGTCCAAATGGTCCTAGTTTCAAACCGAACAGAGCCGCTGGCTGGCCTAGGCACCGCCGGAAAGGAACCGGTCGCCAGTCCGTCAATCCACCTACAGCCTGCATTGTTTCGCATTTTTGGCCATTTTTCTCCCATTCCGGTCCTTCCTCCACCCATCCCAACCTCCAGCAAGACCGCCAAGACCCCCAGGAGCCACTGGTTGTCAATCACCCGCTTACCGGAGCTCCGATCGGCCCGTTTCCTCGCTGTTCAGCCCTTCTTCTTCTCTGGTTCGGTCCTTGGATCATAAGCAGCAACCAGCAAGGTTTTGGAGACTTCGAGGCTCGTTTTAGGTGTCTTCCCGGCCTTGGTTGGTGCCGCCGCCTTGAGGTTTATCGCCCGCCTTGGCGTCGCCTTTGCCGTGGACTCGCTGGAACGTTAATCCGGTGAGTTTATCCTCTAATCCTTGCTTAGTAAGTTAATGACGCTTAAGGAGTGTTTAGATTAGTCTAATTAGGTTTAGGTGGTTAGATTAGATTATTTTAATGTAAATTAGATTAGTTGTATGATTAGTTTAATGGGTGTTTAATTATGGCTAATTGCACGATTAAATTAGTGTAATCTTGTTTAAGCCCTAATTAATTATTTTAATTATTTATTTATTTCGAATTTATAAATATTATTTTATTAAATTATATTATTATAATATAATATTTAATTATTTAATTTTCGGAATTAAATTTAATTATTTAATAGTTTTGAAAATTTTGCAGGGATGGCCGGTCTTTAAAATTTCGCGCTGATCGCAACAGTGCGATCAATTTGTGCTAATTGTATGTTTAAATTGAGAAATTGAGTGATTGATGATTATGGTTAATAATTCCAAAAGTGTGGAATTGAATGAAATTGATGAAGTTGTGGTATTTAACTTGAAAATACCCAGTGTTGGCTTTTAGCACCGTAATTGGTTTGTATGACTAGTTTGAATCGTTGGTTGTTATTGGATTGAATATCCAGTTCTATGGTTTATTATTGAATGATCAGCTTTGGCGAGCATTGATTTATATATATATATATATGTATCAGCTTGGGCGAGCAATTATGATATACATATATATATATATATAGCGACTTCTAATGAGCTATAGTATACTATATTGAATATTGCGGCAGCTTCTGGTGAGCTATTATATATGGTATAGCTTTTGGTGAGCTATTATATTATCTATCAGTTGCAGCTTCTGGTGAGTTATTATATCATCTATCAGTTACAGCTTATGGTGAGCTATTATATTATCTATCAGCTATAGCTATGGCGAGCTATTATACTATCTATCTATACAGCCTGAGCGAGCTACCGTCTATATATTTCAGCTTTGGAGAGCATGTGTCGTATTAACGACTAGTTTGATAGACGGTATTGAATGATAGATAGTAATGGTTGATAGATGGTACGGATTGAAATGGAAAGATAGATAGTATGATTGAATTGAATTGTTATGACTGATTCGCTTAGTTGAATTATGAAATGTATTGACGTGCAGGAAAGGACTGAGGCGAGGTAAGTCCTCTGTCCTCTTTGTATGGCTAGAACGCCCTGAGGCATATTTTCTTCCTAATCGGGTCTTAGAGGGTAGGACATTGTCTCATCTCGGTTGTGGGATAATATTTTCAGGTCCTTAAATGGCAGTCGTGGAGGACTCGAAGCCATGGACATTTGTGGAGGTGGAGACCACAGAATCGACGAACGTGTCTAACAAGTTGGTCATAGGACAATTCCCTAGTTGTTGAGCCTGTCTATTTTGTAGACAATCCAGTGTTGTATATAAACCTATGTGTTTATAAGAAAGCTTGTTTGGTTGTGATTGATTGCCTGCTTTTCTATCCCAAGTTAAATGTTGTCAGGGAATTTGTTTCGCTTCTGCATGCGTAATAAAAATTGAATGGGTCGGCAACGTGTCCTGGGAAGTCGCATTTCTATCGACCGCAGTGGGATGTGCTCGTGCTCGAAGTTCGAGGCTTGACAACATCTGTAGACACGAACATACAACGACGAGTAGGACTGTAACATTTGTATCCCTTCTGAGTTCGAGAGCATCCCACAAAGACACATTTTTTAGCACGAGGATCCAGTTTATCAAGACCTGGAGTAAGATTATGTACAAAAAAAACACACCCAAAGACTCGAAGAGGTAAGGAAAGGAGAGGACGATTTGGATGTAAAATAGAGAATGGTGTTTTTCCTTGAAGAACAGAAGTTGGAAGCCTATTGATTAAATAACATGCCGTAAGAACGGCATTGCCCCAAAAATGTTTAGGTAGATGCATATAAAACATGAGGCAGCGGGCGACATTAAGAAGATGGCAATTTTTATGTTCAACTACGCCATTTTGTTGTGGAGTGTATAAGTAGGACGTCTGATGAATAATACCATGAGATTCCAGAAAGGGCTGGAAACCAAACGTTGTAGCAAGGTATTCTCTAGCATTATCCAATCGTAAATGTTTGACAGAGATATTATATTGATTCAACACTTCAAAATAGAACAATTGAAAACAATGAAAAATCTATGTACGATCTTTTATTAAGAATAACCAAGTCATTCGAGAAAAATCATCCACGAATGTAAAAAAATATCTGAATCTAGAGACATCAGACACATGACATGGACCCCATACATCTGAGTGAACCAACTCAAATGGACTAGACACACGACTCTGAATACGGGAAGGAAAAGAAGCTCTATGATGTTTACCAAACTGACAAGTTTCACATTGAAAGGAACTCACAAACTTAAACTCGGGAAATAGATGTCAAAGTAGGTTTGGTGGTGGATGACCAGCACGACAATGCATCCGATATACATCAGTGGATGTCTGTTTCACGGCTGCGGCAGCTAACACCTTCTTATCAAGGTAGTACGGGCCATTTGATTCATGTCCCCCACCAATCATCTGTCCAGTCCTCAAAACCTGAAAAACACAATGGAAAGAGTAAAAGGTCACAGAGCAATTTAGTTCTTTGGTCAACGAGCTAACATAAATCAAATTATAAGGAGATTTTGATAGGTGAAGGACAGATGACAAAGAAAGAGAGTGACTCAAATGAGCAACTCCCATACCGGTAACTTGAGATTGTGAACCATTTGCTAATGTAACTGAATTCGATAATGAAGGAGATGTAGAGTGAAAAGAAAACAGTAGGTTAGAGTTACCAGTCATGTGATTGGTAGCTCCAGAGTCTATAACCCAAGAATCAGACGATGCAAAAAACAAACATAATGAACTACCTTTAGAGGTTTGTGCCAGAGTAGCAGTAGGAGCTGAAGATCCTGTTACTTGTTAGGAGCGAACCAATGTATCATACTCAGCACGTGTTAATGCAACTGAATCGCCTGTCTTAAGAACTTGAGTTGAACTTGGTGGAGCCATTGAGGGAGGACAATGAGAATCCTCAACCTCTGCATATGCAGCAATAGATGGTTTGAGCTCTAGGTGAAGTGTATAGCAATAAGCTTCTGTATGTCCAACTCTTTGACAATGATGGCAATAGCGGGAACCACAACTATTCCCAGAGTTGATGGTACCACGAGTCCCAACTCCCCCTTCATAACCTCCACGACTTCCACCATGAACAACACCGCGTCCATGACCTCGATAACCACGACCTTGAGCTCCACACCCACTAGAACCACAAGAAAGCATAGCACTAATCTCCACTGCTGGCGTGGAAGAACTCTTCTTAGGAATTGTAGAACGGAGAGCTTGGGAGGAGACTTCATCTATTGTGGGAAGAGAACTCTGAGATGTAATATGCTGACGAAGAGATGAATACTCAAGCCCCAATGACTTGAAATATAATATTACCCTCAAATCCTCTTGGCATTTAGCCAAAACATCTGGATCGTTTGAGGCGGGAAGATAAGTATCCAATCGTTGACAGAGAGTGGTGAACCGAGCATAATGATTAGACAATGATTGATCTCCACGTTGAATATCAAATAACTTTTCCCACGTGTCACATACTCGCATCATATTATTTTGCCTCGAATAGAGTAATGCACACTTATCCCAAACTGCTTTAGCAGAGTCACATTGAATAAAGTGAGGACTGACCTTAGGGTCCATGCTATTCCACAATAGGGTCCGAATCATCGCATCTCCAGCAATCCAATCGGCAGCTTTACTCGCGTCAGACGATATTGTAGACGTGAGATAGTCCAGTTGTCTAGTGGCAGTAAGATAGAACTCGACCGCTTTAGACCAAGATGGATAATTAGTTCCATCTAACCTGACAGATGTTAATTGAAAGTGACCAAAAGGAGATCCAGAAGTCGATCCATTGGTCGCCATTAGTGAATAAAGAATGATTGAGCCCAATAAATGAACTTCACAATTGCCAATACCGAATTCCAATAATTCAATCAAATACACAAAAATTCCAAAGAGAAAGGCTTCAATCAAATCACCATACGAATCACCAAAGCACCAATATACTTATTCTCAATATCTCTATTGATTCAATGCAAATCACTGTCAAGTGCAAACAGCAACTCTATCCTCTGTAATAACTAGCAAATCTATCATCCACAATGGTCACTTCTAAAATTTTGTGCAGTACAAATAACAAAGTAGGTTACCGTCCACCACCAGAAAATATCCCATCATTTGCCATTTCTAAAAGCCTTTCCAGCATCTCACAGCCAGCACAAAAATTTTACTATTAATAATTAATATAATAGAAAGCATCCCATCATGTCCAATAGTTAGGATATCTAGCTTTCACACAGGAGAAAGGACGACTTCAGCATCATCCGAGAGAACGAGATTGCTTCAGAATCACTTCCCCAAAAGAAAGGACCACTTCAAGATCGTGGGGGGATCAATCGGGTGCTCCTATAGCTTCTCCTGCGTGCCAATCCTCGAGAATCCTAGCCTCGTGAACACGGTCGCCACTTCAGTATCTCCAGAGAACATTGCCACCACACGGGACATTGAGGGTCTTAGTGCTGGCGACATTTGAGTGCACAAGAGCGCTATTGCAACCATGCCGTATTGCCTCTTCTTCATTGAACTCTGATAATCTAGAATCAACCAGCTCAACAACACGGCTGGTTTCATGCAGATTCCAAGCCCATTCAAAGAGATATATGTTTTTTTTTTTTTTTTTTTTAAGAAATCTCAGTAGCACCTAACTTCGAGCATGAAAACGAAAGAAAAGTTTGCAATTACACGTCCAGACAAAACAAAACTTTATATGTAACCTCCTCCAATTGTTGTTGACATGACCTCCCCCTTTAATCAAATCCGTGAGAAGGGAAGGAATTCACGCTCCTTGTGGAGGAAACTAATGTGGGCAGCGCCTGGCTTCCTCCGAAACTCAGCCCAATATGATCAATACTCCATAGATCTTCACGCGCACGGATAGGGCCTCAATTCCCTTCGCACGAGCCACGTGAGGCGACGAGATCTGAGAGCCTCCAATCGGTGGTGGTGCTGCTCTTCGACAGTGCCATTTTATTTTTTATAATCAAAAAAGATAAGGGTTACAAATGTGTGTGCGCGCGCGCGCTACTCATAACTAAGTTACTATTTACCCTTATTACTCACAATATTTCTCAACACAGATCTGCCATAAGATTGCAGCAATAATCTCCAGACTAGGTGACGTGCTCCAGCGTTCTAGCTGTACTGTTAACCACTCATCCATTCGTTTGACTAATTGTGGTATGATTTGAATGTTGATCTTTGGGTGTGACCAAATATGTTGCGTCCATGGACATAAAAGAAAGAGATGTTCTGTGGTTTCTGGTGTGTGGTGAGTGCATATAGGGCATGTCGATTCTGTTGTGATGCAACGCTGAAAAAGGTTGTCTTTTGTTGCTAATGCATTGTTACAAACTGACCATAGAAAAGGTCGAAATTGACAGTCCATGTGGATTTCCAGAGGAGTTTGAGGGGATTGTATGATGATGATGCTTGGTTCTGTTGATTTCTGGAAGTGGATTGTCTTATGGTATGATAGGCACTTTTGACAGTATAGTTACCATTTTGAGTCTTTAACCAAATTAGTTGATCATAATTGTAGTGAGGACTAACCTGTATGGCAGTAATTTCTACGGTTGTGGGGGTATCAAAGAACTGATGGAGAAGGGGGCTGTTCCATTCGTTGTTGGTTGAGTCAAAAAGATCAGCTACCAACTGTGGAGCATCTGGTGCAGCAGGCCCTCTTATAACCCCTCTAGGGAGCCAACGATCTTCCCAGATATTATTGCCCAATCGTGGAGATCTACACATCCAACAGCTTCTACAATTGTATCTAAGCTAAAGGTAGTTACCTTTGCTCTAGCTCGATGGAGTAGATCCAAATTCTCCAAAGGTCATCAGCAACTTCAAGTGTTACACCAGCAACTTCAGCATCATGTAAACAAAATCATGACCATTCTGATGTGCTGTTGATCACTCACCTGCTAGAGCAAATCCAGAAATTATGGTAGCAAGAAGAACAATACTGGGTCATGCGGTCTAGGATAAATTAGCTGAGGTGGGGGGATAAAAACACCAGATTCTTTCATGCAACGACTATTCAGAGGAGACAACGTAATAAGATCAGTATGCTGTTAGATGACAACCAAGTTTGGGTGCAGAATCCCCAATTATTACAACATATGACAACATATTACTTTTCTACTCTATACCAGACAGTGGGCAATCAAGATTATGGGCCTATTCTGAATCAATGTCCTCATATAATCACTGAGGAAATGAACTTATCCTTGACAGCTCCGGTCACAAAGGAGGAAGTCCATCAAGCCACTTTCCAATTAGGGAAAACGAAAGCGCCGGGCCCAAACGGTTTAAATGGCATATTCTATCAAGAGCATTGGGATATACTTCAAGATGAGCTTGTCTTCTTAGTGCAACAATTTTTCCTATCTAGAGTTATGCCACTTCATCTAAATCGCACTATTATCTCTCTGATCCCCAAGGTACCTCACCCTGAAAGGCTTGATCAATACCGTCCAATCAGCCTTTGCAATTATGCCTATAAAATCATATCTAAGGTGATCGCTAATCACTTGAAGCCCTACCTGTCTGACCTAATCTCCAGGGAACAAAGTGCCTTTGTGAGTGGACGACAAATACAAGACAACATATTAATAGTCCAGGAGGTGCTACATCAAATTAAGATTTAAAAAAATGCAAGTGCAAATTTCGAGTTGTTCTAAAAATGGATATGAGGAAGGCATATGACCAGGTTGAATGGGATTTCCTCCAAGATTATCTACTAAAGATAGGCTTTCATGCAACATGGGTACAGTGGGTCATGCAATGTATAACAACGGTGTCTTTTAGTGTTAAATTTAATGGTGAACACCTTCAATATTTCCAACCATCTCGGGGTCTTAGACAGGGAGATCCTCTTTCCCCTTATATTTTCATCCTCCTGATGAATGTCCTCTCTCATCTTATAAATCAAGCAGTTACCATGGGGTTTCTCATAGGCGTCAAACTGAATAGGTGGTGTCCTACTATATCTCACTTGTTCTTTGCAGATGATGTAATTTTCTTTTTAGATGGTAAGCTACTTGAATGTCAGAATTTAGCCAATATCATTAACCAGTATTGTTTTGCTACTGGCCAGGCTGTTAATAGAAATAAATCTGGATTATTTTGTAGCAAAGGTTGTCCTCTTACCCTACAGAAAAATCTAGCTCGGGAACTTCGAATACCTATGATTGATAAGGCTGGTAAATATCTTGGTATACCATCTGACTGGGGAACATCAAAAAGGGAGATGTTTGCTTGGTTATCAGGAAGAGTTCATGCCAAACTAGAGGGGTGGAAAGAGAATCTGATATCTAAGGGTGGTAAGAAAATTTTATTCAAGACTATTGTACAGGCATTACTACAGTATGCCATGTCTATTTTTAAAATACCTGTGTCAATTTGCAAGTCCATAGAACAGAAAATTGCTCGATTTTGGTGGCAGAGTGATGGAAAGAAATCAGGCATACATTGGAAAAATTGGGAAGTTCTTAAAATTAGAAAAGACAGTGGGGGTCGTGGATTTCGTGATCTCATCGACTTCAACAAAGCCATGCTTGGTAAGCAAGCATGGAGACTAATGCAGCACCCTACATCCCTATGGAGCACCCTTTTTAAAGGCCTTTATTTCCATTCTCGGGATTTTATGCATGCTGATCAGAAATAAGTTCTGATTAGGTTGTTAGATTTTAGTATCATATTTATTTTGGTTTCATTTAATTAGTGCACACATGATTGAGGAAATTCCGTGGTCTTTTACGAGCTTAGTTTAGATTTAGAAAAATTAGTTTCTCTCATGGGGTTGTTATCCTAGTTTTAATAAAGAGGTGATGCTATATTCTTTATTCAACTCGTATCGGGTTACTTTTTTTTTTCTTTTTTTTTTTGGTTAGAATATAGGTATTGCATTACTAATTGACAGCTTTACAAAAGAACTGGGTATTACAACCAGAAGCTATTGCTTCGGCAGCTACCAAGCTTTGTAAGATAAAAGGAGGAAAAATATTCCAGTTATGGGCCATATCAGATCCACCGTGGGCCTTGGCAGCCCAATCAGCAACACCATTAGCTTCCCTCTTGCAATGCTGAAGACTGAAATTAGGGCACAGGGAAAGCAAATGACCAATCTCTGCGAACAGCGCTCGTTCTTCCCATGGGGGATTCCATTTCTCATGAAGAATCTCGAGCAGGACCAAACAGTCAGATTCGATGATAATATTGGCCATATTGAGTCCTTGATGCAGCAGATGATGAAGAGCAAAAGTGAGCGCCTGTACTTCGGCTTGAAAAGGAGAAGCGGCGGGACATCGTTGAGTATAGACATCGGTAAGTACCCCTTGATGATTTCTGCTGATACACGCTATGTTTCCTTCTTGACTTCCCAGTTGATGAGATGCGTCTATATTGCATTTGAGGTATCCCCGATCCGGAGGTTTCCAAAGTAAAACTGATCCACGATCAGTGGGATGCCCTGTTTGCGATTCCTCCGATCGTTGATGATTTGTAGAAGAAAGGCCGTGAATCCGTGTCAGGGCAAGAGCGTCGATCACGGCTCGGGTTGGATCAGGACGAATTCGACGGAAGATCCGATTGTTGCGTTGGCACCAAATCTACCAAAATACATGGGCGATAGTCTCCAATCCAGGTACCAGTTTAGTGTTTGTTGCTCTGTCTGAATAGTCTCCAATCCAGGTACCAGTTTAGTGTTTGTTGCTCTGTCTGAAAACCACTCGTCGAGACGATGAATGTTGAGAGGAGAGACTGGAATGTTGATCTGCTGATGATTCCATATCCCGTGTGTCCATGAGCAAAAGAAGAATAAGTGTTCAATTGTTTCTGGAGAGTGTTGATTGCATATTTCACAAATAGTATCAAAGATGATATGCCTAGCAAACAGATTAGCCTTGGTAGGAAGGGCATTGTGGCATGCTGACCATAAAAATAGACGGATTTTCTTATCTGTGTTGATTTTCCATAATTTGCGCCAAAGAATGCTGGGTTATTGGTATGATGATGATGCGTGGTGACCCCGTGGCGTTACTGGCTTGCTGACAATAGTCCTGTAATTGCTTTTTACTGTATGATTGCCATCCTTCGTGGCTGTCCACACTAATTGATCAGCAGCATGTAGCGGTCTGATAGGGAGATTAAGTATTTCTGATGTGATGTTGGCATGAAATAAATCTGTTATAAGATGAACATTCCAGGTATGGTGGACAGGGTCAATAAGATCTGCCACCAGCCCTGGTTCGTCTCTTGTGGCTAGTCCTCCAATTGGGCCAAAGGGTAACCAGCTATGATCACGAATTTTGATGTTCTTTCCATCCCCAACAGACCATCGTACATTAGGTAGGATGGCGTCCCTTCCAAAAAGAACACTCCGCCAACCCCAGGATGGGCGCGTGTCGAGTTCAGCTGAGTGAACAACTTTAGTTTGGAAATATAATCCTTTGAAGAGTCTACACCATAACAAGTTTGGCTGTTGAAGTAAACGCCACGCCTGCTTGCCAAGTAGCGCTTTGTTAAAGGCTAACAAATCTCGGAAGCCTAACCCACCATTCACCTTGGCTGTTTTTAACAAATCCCAACTTTGCCAATGCACTCCACCCCTCTGTTTATCATTTCTCCACCAGAAATTGGAGATTTTCTATTCAATCTTATGACACAATGATATAGGAAGTTTGAAAATGGACATAGCATACTGCGAATAGCTTGCACGACAGATTTCAAAAAAGTAGGATTTCCTTGCCCCCTTTTGATAATAAAAGTTCTTTCCAGCCCTCAATTTTTGCATTTACCTTGCCTAATATCCAGCTAAACATGTCTGTTTTGGATCGTCCCCAATCAAATGGAATTCCTAAGTATTTCCCATACTTCTGTAATACCGGTACCCTAAATTCTGCTGCTAAATTGAGCTGAAGACTCCAAGGACAGGTTTTAGTAAAAAACATGCCAGACTTATTCCTATTAATGACTTGGCCAGTAGCTAGACAATATTGATTCAAGATATTGGCTAGATTCTGACATTCCATGAGGGTTCCTTTAAGGAAGAAGACCGAATCATCAGCGAAAAATAGATGGGAAAGAGTAGGACAAAACCTGTTAAGCTGGATCCCTTTTAGATGGCCCATATTTACAGCTTGATGAATAAGGGAGGAAAGAACATTCGCCACTAAAATGAAGATATAAGGGGAAAGTGGGTCCCCTTGACGTAAGCCTCTTGATGGTTGGAAATATTGGAGTTGTTCTCCATTGAAACGTACACTTAAAGATGAAGTTGTGAAACATTGCATCACCATTCTAACCCAGGAGTGATGAAAATCCAATTTAAGTAGATAATCTGCAGAAATCCCATTCAACCTTGTCGTAGGCTTTTTGCATGTCCATCTTGAGTAGTGCATTAAAATGACGCTTCTTGATCCTTGTTTTGAAGTGATGAATAACCTCTTGAACAATTAACACATTATCCTGAATTTGACGCCCGCTCACGAAGGCAGCCTGTTCCATTTGGATGAGTTCACCAAGCCACGATTTGAGACGATTCGCCAACACCTTAGAGATAATCTTATAAGCATAATTACACAAGCTAATCGGTCGAAATTGATCGAGGCTCTCAGGGTGGTTGATCTTAGGAATCAACACTAGTACCGTCTTATTAAGATCTCTGGGCAGGACCCCCAAAGAAAAAAACTCATGAACTAAACGGAATATATCATGCTGAATGATATCCCAATGGGTCTGATAAAAAAGTCCATTCAGACCATCGGGCCCTGGAGCTTTCAGCACACCCAACTGAAAAGTCGCCAGTCTAACCTTCTCTCTTGTAAGCTCATCAATTAAATGATCATTCATCTCAGCAGATACTAACGGTTGACATTGATCTGGGATTGGTCTATAGTCCCGGTAACCAACAGAGGTGTATAAGTTAGAGAAATAGTCATAAGTCATCTCCTTTAAGGTCGGAAGATCTCTCACCCAGTTAAGGCTCTCATCCCTTAACATTCCAATCCTATTGCGCTGCCTCCGATGCACTGTAGTGGCATGAAAGAATTTGCTGTTTTTGTCTCCCCATTTTAACCAGTTAACACGAGAATGCATTGCCCAAAATTGTTATTCCTGCTGCCATAGTGTCTGGATTTCCCCACGCAGCTGTTCTGCTTCTTCGATATCAATGTTGGAAAGATATGGCTTGTTCTGCACCGTATATTTTACTCATTCTTTTATTATTGTATTTGATGAATTTGTTGTGATTCTTTTATATTGCTTTTATGTTGTGATTTGCTTATTCTAGTTAAATGGTTAGGTTTCATTTTAGGATCATAATAAACACTAAAAACATTGCATAGACACTTAACAAACAAGAACCTTAGAATTCATAATTTGGTCAAAAGACAGTTTAGACACTTTAGTTAACAAATGATCAAGTCAAGGTAATGAAATGACACTAGTAATCAAGTCACGAATTCTAGATCTTTGGCTGCGTAGGAAGATATACTCATGTATCTTATTTGGCTCTTAGCCAGCCCCAAATGCTAGTGGCGACTTCTTTTCATGATAGAATTTGCATGGGTTAATCAATTAAAACGAAAAATCCCACCATCACTGGAGATAAGGGTAGGGGAGATCTCGCACCGATTAAGGACTGTTGGTCCCCAACTCAACATTTCTTCTACATCCATCTTCCCCATTGGGAGGGTCGTGCAATGATTTCAAGCTACGTCAATCATGTACATTGACATGAGCAGGCGACATGACTGTTTCGCATTGAGTTTGCAGGAAATAATTTTATTGTTGTGCTTTGAAGTCGCTGGAAGTTAAAATTCAATTCCTGTCTTAGCTTGTGTTCGCTGATGTGATGAAAATTTGGTTAAAAATCATATGTT
Source organism: Eucalyptus viminalis (assembly GCA_014182385.1). Lineage (NCBI taxonomy): Eukaryota > Viridiplantae > Streptophyta > Magnoliopsida > Myrtales > Myrtaceae > Eucalyptus > Eucalyptus viminalis. The sequence goes on along the minus strand of CM024529.1, from coordinate 16,763,497 downwards.
GGCTTATTGTTTTTCACGTCAATACTTGGTGGATTCGTACCAAATTTGATTTGATTTCGTGATATGCTCATTATATGAAGATGAGTGATGGCAAGGAAAATGTAATGTTGAATGAGCGATGATTTTTCAGCAAAATAATCATAGTACTAAGTCTTAAAGCCGCTGAAATGTAAACTTTGTTGCTGTATGATGATAACCTCTTCTGTAGGAGCTTTAGGACCCAAATCCTTTTGAACAACATGCAAGTGTTGTTCTCCTACCGGTGGTGAGCTTATAAGTCCGATTTGGTGTCAACTGGGTGATTGATTTGGTGGTGAATTGATGATGCAAGTTCATATGTGTTTATAATCGATAATCGTTTTGTATGCTGAATAATGTTGGATAAATGTGTTTCGAAGCCAATTGAGTAGGTTCTTAGGCTAGGAACGCTCGTTGATTGATTGAATATATGTCAGGAACTATCCAGGTTCGGAGTCCACTAGTCTTTCCTGTTAATTAGGTGATTTAACCTGGTTAATGGGAGAATCATGGAAAATTATCAACTAATTAATTGAAGAAGACATCTTGAGCTTCAACTTGATAGGTCATGGGAAAAAATTGGACATCGTTTGCTGGGTTAAATCACCTTGAAATGTAGATCTAAATCCCGGAAAACTGATCGGAAAGTCTGATGTCAGAGTCCTCATGAACATGTCTTGGTACTTTGGAAATTAGAAGGCCTTAGCATAAAATTACAGAAAAGTCATAAACTAAAAGATTTTTATAGGATTTCTTAATCTTTCGAAAAAGATCAATTTCATAATTTTTTGGATTGATTTTCTAGGTCAAATGATTTTCCAAATTACCGACTCCCGTACAGGGCAAATTTCAGAATCAGTCTGACATGTTGAGCTATTTCTATAATTACGTTAAAATGTGGGCCAAATCTAAAAGCAATGGTGAACTAGGAATTTTTAGGAGACACCCCGATCTTTCCAATGAGTGAAATTTCATAATTTTCTATGTTGGTTTGGTAGGTGAAATTTCATAATTTTCTAGGTGTGAGAGTGTGAACTCTCCGAATCTAGTTCTAGACCTAGGAGTTCTTCTCTTCCGATTTAGATCTAGGAGTTTAATAATGTTTTCGGGGATTTGATACGCCCATGCTCTCTATGTACAAGCCCTCTACCTCCAGCATCATTGTAGCTCTGGCGTCTCACAAAACTATGAAGATGTGCTCTTCCAAAGGTATGTGTTTATTCAACCTAGTTTGGTTGTCTCCATACGGCGATGGTGTAGAGGAAGCCGAACCTAGCATGCACTGCCAACGGCAACGTTGTAGTTATTGGAGAAGAAATTTCCGCCATGTGCTTATCAATAACGATGATGATCCAAGATCTAGTGATTAGCTGCCGATTATTTTGCTTGACAAATTCGTTCTTTTGGAATAAGTATGTACTTAACCTTGCCAGTGTTTTGTTGATCCTCCTTATTTTCTGGATTTGGCTTTGTTTTGTAATATTCTGGCCTTTGATTTGCTTCAATTTGCTTTAGCATGAAAATCTATGTACTTCTCATGTATCTTTTTGAACCATGAATACAATTTTTTCTCCGACCAAAAAAAATATATATTGGAGAAGAAAATGTAATGATGACATTAAAAAATTCAAAACTCATCCCGATGCATCCACGAGACATGAGGACCCGTGAGAGTCGGCTCGGAGCTTGCACAAAGGATTTAATGACGTCAAAGAGGTAGAGACGCCGGCTGTCCATGGTCTGGACAGCAGGACCACCTTCATATCACAAGAGAAGATCACTCGAAATGCATTAATACAAGGGAAAAACAATACAGATTAATCATGACACATAACTAGACTAACACACAAGCAAGGATATCGAAAAGCCACTTTAGCCAAAATTCCCCAGTTACACGGCGGCAAACACCGGACCAGCAGATAACCGAAGTCAATGAGACTTTATGGCATGAAAATGAATATATCAATCGCCTTAAACAAAGAGACGGCATAAAAAACTATTCATAACACTTGGGGTCATTAAATAATAACATAGATATCAAAATGATCATCAATAGCTATTAAATCAATTGGCCGAAAAAAATGGGGGCCCGATCCTAGGAAGGTGGGCTTCGGTTCCGACAAAACGAGACTAGTTTCACACTAAGATTATCAACAACAAACACACAAGTCGGAGAAACTAAGCAAAATCAGCAAGCCTTCTGTTAAATTAATGTCTCGAGTTTGAATTTGGATAACGATTTGTTAAACCGAATTTTGTTGAGAAATATTTCCTAAATGGTTTAGCAATCGGATGAAGAAGCAATTCCTTCGGGATTTTCTTTCATAAGTGCAAAAGAAGAAAGGAATATATGTTTTGTCACTAGAGGACAAAAAGAATGGGTACACTATATATTTTATTATCTATTTATCTTTAAGGGAGATAAAAGAAAAAATGAAGAAAAAAAGAAGGTTTTCTTCCCCCATCGTGGAGTGTACGAATCCCTCTTTAGGAAAGAGAAGTGGGGCCCAAGGTAAAACTTTTGACTTTGGGCACACACACGCCTAGGTTTTTTTATTTTCTTTCTGCAAGTGATAGCCGCACGCACAAGCCACAGTAGAAGCCGCAAGACAAGTTGAAGAGAACCGCGCACAAAGAGAGAAGAAGCATACAATTCTTCGTTTCAGCATACGTAAAGTGTTTTACTTTGAGTTTGAATGCGCGGTAATTTTTTGCTATGAGTTTATGCTCAAATGAGTTGTTTATTAATAAAGACTATGGATTTTGGGTTAAATCTGATAGAAAACACTGAAATACGGCGTGTGAAATTGTAAAATATGATTCTCCAATTATAGTGGATTATTTACTGCTTACTCTCCCATTGAACGTAGGTACCGATACTCGGACCGAACCACGTAAATTTCTGATGTCCTTATTATTTCTCATTTATTTCTCTGGTTGATTTCGCGTTGACGTAAATTGCAAAATCATGTCGTTTTTCGCGTATTATATTCCAACAATTGGTGTCGAGCTTGGGATTGGATTTCTTGATTGTGATTTGGAGTTTTTGCTTGTCTGATTATTATCTGGAAATTTTGTTATTACAATTATGTCTGAGAGGAAATCTGAAATCAAGAAATTTAATGTGAGGAACAACTTTGGGTTATGGAGCATCAAGATGCAGGCATTATTGATAACCCAATGTTTGGCCAAGGCACTGGATGGTGAAGATGAGTTACCAATTATAATGAAAGCCTCTTAAAAGGTAAAGCTAATGGAAATAGCAAATAGCACAATCCTGTTAAATTCGTCGGGTGAAATTTTAATAAAGATGGCTGAAGAGAAGGATGCCGCAGCATTATGGGCAAAACTTCAGGTACTCTATTTAAAGAAAGGTTTGAACAATCGTTTATACATACTGAAGATGATGTTTCAATTTAGATACACTGAAGATACGTCTATCAGAACCCACCTAGATAAATTTAATAAACTCATGATTGATCTGAAGAATGTCAGTAAGATACTTGATGATGAAGAACGGGGCATGATGGTGTTAGCCTCTTTACCAAAATCACAGGAGCATTTTACTAATTCACTGTTGTAGGAGCATACTACAATTACCTCAGAATAGGTAAAGTCCACCTTATTCTCTAAGGAGTGGCAGAGAAAGTTGCGAGATGACAGTCTAGCGCAAGGAGTAGTGCAAGCACTGACAATTCGGGGAAGAGACCAAGATCAACGGCCTAGTAGCAACAGAGATAAAAGCAAATCGAAATCACACCATAGAAAGTCCAAGGAACACGTGAAGTGCTTTAAGTGTCATGAGGAGGGGCACGGGAAAGATTGTCCAAAGCGAAGGAATAAAGCTGATAGGCAGAATGCCACAAGCAGTGTGGTGAACGTTGCTGAGGGGAGTAATAGTGTTGCAGAATATGTTTTATGTATGACTACTACTTCGTGAGGAGACAAATTTGTGTTAAATTCGAGGTATTCTTATCATATGACGCCTCATAAGAACCGGTTTACTACTTACCAGACTACATATTGTGATAGAGTTCTTTTGGGGAATAACGCGGTCTGTAAGGCTATGAGAATAGGGACAATTCGAATTCGAATGCACAATAGGGTGGTGCGCACATTGACAGATATGAGGCATGTACCGGAGCTAAAGAAGAATCTTATTTTTCTATGGACACTCAACAACATCAGGTGTAGGTACACCGCTGAAGGTGGAGTACTAAAGATCTCTCGAGGTGCCATAATAGTTATGAAGGGAAAAAAAGTGAATACTCTCTATCATCTACTGGGAGAGACCGTGACCGGAACCGCTACAGTTTTATCAGATAAGTCAGACTCTAACTTGACTCAGTTAAAACATATGTGTTTATGGCACATGAGTGAGGCAAGTATGACGATGCTGAGTGAAAGGGGGGTGTTGAAGGGTAAAAAAAAAGAGGGAAGCTGGACTTATGTGAGCACTACATCTTTAGGAAGCAGCATCGAATTAAGTTTACTACAATTATTCATTTGACCAAACAGCCAGTTAAATATATTCATTCAAACGTCTGGGGCCCGTCTTCGGTTCCTTCAAAAAGAGGTCCCCAATATATACTAACATTTATCGATGAATATTTTAGGAATGTATGTGTATACTTTCTGAAGCACAATTATGAAGTGTTTAATCAGTTCAAGAAATTTAAGGCATTGATTGAGAAGTAGTCAATTATGAAGTGTTTAATCAGTTCAAGAAATTTAAGGCATTGATTGAGAAGTAGTCAGATAAACAAATCAAGTGCTTGAGAACCGATAATGGCAGAGAGTTATGTGGTAAAGATTTTACCAAGTTCTGTAAGAAAGAATGTATTGTGAGACACTGCACAGTACCTAAAACACCACAACAAAATGACGTGGCAGAATGGAAGAACAAAACTTTGCTTGAGCGAGCTTGATGCATGCTTTCGCATGCAGGACTTGGCAATGAATTTTGGGCCGAAGCAGTGAACATGACATGTTACCTGGTTAATCAATCTCTATCATCTGCTATCGAACGGAAGACTCCTAAGGAAGTATGGTCGAGGAAACCTATTAATTACTCAGGATTACGTATATTTGGATGTCCTGCGTATACTCATGTGAGTGATGATAAGCTTGAGTCGAGTGCGAAGAAATGCATATTTCTGGGTTATGCACATGGGGTGAAAGGCTACCGGTTGTGATGCACTGATCCCAAATCACTCGATTTTTTAATCAGCAGATATGTGATATTCAACAAGACTACAATACTTCAACAGAATTCTGAGACACAATCAGCAAAGAAGACAGATCATGGTGTCATTAGTGAGGTGGAGCTTCAGGTGGAGACTCCAGAGACCTCAAAGGTAACAGAAGTTGAGATTGTAGATGAGGCTGCAGTTCCTGAAGTTGGTGATAGTGAACAACTAACAAAATCGCAACACACTATAGCTGTAGATAGATAAAGAAGACAAATTAAATCACCGGTACATTATAGTTATACAGATATTGCTTATGCATTGACTATAGATGATGAGGTGGAGACAGATGAGCTTTCATCTTACTCTGAGGCGATGGTTAGTTCAGAGTCGTCGTAATGGCTAGGGGCTATGAGTGAAGAAATAAAAATAACTCCATCAAAATCAGACATAGGAGCTAGTCAAAGTACCTAAGAGCCAAAAGATTGTCAGAAGTAAATGGGTCTTTAAACGGAAAGAGGGCATCTCCAGTGTTAAAGCAGCGAGATATAAGGTGAGACTTGTGGCGAAGGGATATACACAGCGTGAGGGCATTGACTACAATGAGGTGTTCTCTCCTGTGATAAGACATACTTCTATTCGTGTTTTACTTGCCTTAATTGCTTCGCAAGATCTCGAGTTAGAGTAACTAGATGTAAAAACTACGTTTCTTCACGATAAGTTGGAGAAGCAAATTTATATGAGGCAGCTAGAGGGATTTGCTATTCCGAGTAAGGAAGATCATGTTTGCTTGTTGAAGAAATCTGTGTATGGGCTAAAATAGTCTCATATGCAGTGGTATAAACATTTTAATGCTTTCATGGCTAGTCAAGATTATTCAAAAAGTCATATGGATAGCTATGTCTACTTTAGGAGATTGGAGAATGATTCTTTGATTTATCTACTCTTATATGTTGATGATATGCTGATAGCAGCTAAGAATATGTCTAATATTGATGTGCTGAAGAGGTGGATAAATGCTGAATTTGAGATGAAAGATTTAGGTGCTACAAAGAAAATATTAGGTATGAAGATTTTGCGTGACAGGACTACGGAAATTTTACGTCTATCTCAAAAGAAATATATAGAGAAGATTGTGGCACGTTTTAATATGCAGTTGGCAAAATCTATAGCAAAACACTTTAAACTTTCAGATAAATTATCACCGTAGACTAAGGAGGAGAATGAGCATATGTCTCGTGTTCTTTATTCTAGTGTCGTGGGTAGTATTATGTATACTATGATGTGTACTAGGCTTGGTGTTTCACAAGTTGTGAGCATGGTTAGTCACTATATAAAGTGTCATAGTAAAGCTCATTGGGAAGCTGTGAAGTTGATCATCAGATATTTGAAAGGGATAACAAACGTTGATATAATGTACCGGAGGGACAGCAATGATAGTAAAACTACTGGTTTTGTGGATTCAGATCACGTCGGTGACTTAAATGATCGCAGGTCTTTAGTAGGGTACGTGTTTACACAGTGGGTGGTGCAGTTAGTTGGAAAGCGTCCTTATAGGATCACATTGCCTTGTCTTCGACTGAAGTAAAGTACATAACACTAACCTTTATAGCGAAAGAGACGATATGATTACAAAGTTTGCTCTTAGACTTTGAGTTAAAATAGAAAAGTGTGGATATACACTGTCATAACCAAGGTGCGATATATTTGGTATATAATCCAGTTTACATATCAACATTAGGTACCACTTCATCCGAGATGTCTTAGATAAGGATAATAGAAAGATTGCTATAACAAATAACCCAGCAGACATGATAACTAAGTTTGTTCCTTTAGTGAAACTCAAGCTCTACTTAAGCTCTATTGGTGTTTGTGGAGAGTAAGCGCTCGTTAAGACGTTAGGAGAGCAGCATGGATGATAAACACTATAACTTGGTTTCAAACGTCGAGCCAATGTGAAGAATTATTAAATTAATATCTCGAGTTTGAATTCAGATAACGATTTGTTAAACCGAATTTTGTTGAGGAATATTTCCTAAACAGTTTAGCAATCGGATGAAGAAGTAATTCTTTCAGGATTTTCTTTCATACATGCAAAAGAAGAAAGGAATATATGTTTTATCACTAGAAGATAAAAAGAATGGTACACTATATATTTTATTATCTATTTGTCTTTAAGAGAGATAAAAGAAAAAATGAAGAAAAAAGAAAGGTTTTCTTCCCCATCGTGCAGTATATGAATCCCTCTTTTATAGAAGGAAAGAGAAGTGGGCCCAAGGTCAAACATTTGACTTTGGACACACACATGCCTATGTTTTTTTCTTTTCTTTCTTCTTTTCTTTCTGCAAGTGATAGCTGCACGCACAAGCCACAGAAGAAGCCACAAGACAAGCTGAAGAGAGCCGCACACGAAGAGAAAAAGCATACGAGTTCTTCGTTTCGGTATACGTAAAGTGTTTTACTTTGAGCTTAACTACGCGATAATTTTTTGCCGTGAGTTTATGTCAAAGTAAGTTGTTTATTTAGAAACACTTTGGGTTTGGCGTTAAATTTGAAAAATACGCTACTCGAGCGTGTGAGCAATTGTAAACTCTAATTCTTCGATTATAGTGGATTATTTGTTACCGAATCTCTCTGTGAACGTAGGTACCGATACTCAATCACGTAAATTTTTGGTGTCTTTATTATTTCTTATTTATTTCTCTGATAATTTCACGTTGACGTAAATTGCAAAATCTTGTCGTTTCCATATATTATATTCCAACACCTCCCATCCAGGCTATGGACCGAGATAATGAATTTGCGGGCAACCACTGGGGCACGGCAAACCAACGTACTTGGCTTTAAACTATGATTATGTACTCGAGAAACAAAGAATCCTTAGAGCGAACTTGAAGCACTTGAGAAAAATGAAATTCCTACCTATCAAAAGATGAAGAACGAAGATGAACGAAGCTCGGATAGACTCCACTTGAAAACACGTATAGAACATAAAAGACACTTGTTAAATAATAAGAACAGAACGACGACATTTCTTCTGATTAATGAAGTTCTTCCGCTTATTTTGATGCCTATTTATTTTGAAACTTTCTCATGGACGAAAAGGAAAGAAAAATGGGGAAAAGGTAGGGGGAAACGAAAAAAGGATAATGAGAAAACACAATTGAGAAAATAATTCTTGCAGGTATACCAAAATTGATATCGTTGTCAGAGCAAGTGGCATCAATTTGAATGCATTTTTACTTGTCGATGACATCTTTATTGTTCCTATACCAATAAGTAAACTAAAATACCAAATCTCTCTTTTCAGTTAGTCAAATGTTAATATGAGAGAGAGAAAGAGATGTTCAGTCAGACTAACCTTATGGTGCTTGTAGGACTCGAGGGAGCACCAAAAGTCTTTCCTGCAATGGAGATCCGTACAAGGCGATTGGGTTCTTGTTATATCAATCAACCTTTCTGACATACCCTGCTCCCAAGCAGCGTGAGAATCTGCAACTTATGCAAGATTATCAATGGAAGGTTTAGTTTCCTGTCACAACTAATGCTCCTTAGAAGAATCATTGTTATCTTGCCCAGCTTCCCCCACATAAAGTAGCCTTCCAAGGACTCGCGCAACTTAATAGACAATGCATCCAGTTATTTGAACACCCTAGAAAGTTGGATCTCAATTAGCTTTGGATAGTATCTCACTTGGACATCTTTCGCCTTCCTCATACTTGATAGCCTGAATCTCTGGAGGGGTACCCGCATTTCAACAAGCAACTCCATTAGATGTGGAACTTCAAGCTTTAAAAATCTTGCATTGGAGATATAGAAACAGCTAAACCTGACAAATTGCCCAGGTTCAGAGAGAGGGACACAATTAAATTGAAATTATCAAGGCGTACCTTCTTCCGAGAAAGGATAGTTGCCGAAAGGTTTCCAAGGTCCTATCCAAACAATCAAGTCGAGGTAGCAGAAAAGGGAAGTCGGCTCAGCAAGAGCAAGGACACTGTGAAGTCCCAAGCTTTACTTAGTCGGTTTGAATAACCTCCCCATCCATCACAACTCATCGAGACAGAAGAACAAATAAAATTCAGTTCCCCGTTAGAACATGGAAGCAAAATTAGTGGGGAAATAGCAATTTCCTCTAGTGCTCTAATTTTCCTAGTAGCACATGACCCACAAAACAATTTTGGTCTCGTGCCCAGGCCCCCTGCCATTCTACTCTCTCTTTCTCTGCCTGCAAATTTGATATTTCGGTCCATATTTCGGTCATCTTTTTTAAAGATGGGAGTAGTTTGCTCTAATTAGACAGTACGTGACCGAACAGTTTCCTTATGCTGGATGCTATTAGGTTTTTCCACATTCACAACCTCAACCACAACTGGGGCACTTGCCAATCACAAGTGGAACTCCCATACTAGTTTATCTCATCCTTCTCCACTATAATTAGATCCAACTCAACCAAATTACTCAAGTTAGAGAGATTCGGGATTGCTCGCAACGATGCAGATGACACTCGTAGATGGGTTAAACTTGTTGGGAGCATTGGCAACTCTTGAATATCATCACATGCCATCAACTCTAATCTTTTCAAGTGACGGAGCATGCTAATGGTCTCTGGAACTTCACTAACACAGGTATTTGATAGATTTAGAATCTTTAGATAGGGTAAACTTCCGATCCCGGAAGGAAGTTGACCTTTTAAGTTGAAACTATTGACTAGAAGCACTTCCAGATTCTGAAGCCTTCCAATGGCACTAGGTAACTCCCATATATCTGGTAAGACTGATGCGACAAAGTGATTTGAAAAGTGCAATTCCCGTAGTAATTTCAACTTCCATATGGAATCTGGGAGTTTCTTTACTTTACACCGTTGTACAAAGAAGTACGTCAGATTCACTAGGTTCTCGATTTCTTCAGGCAACTCTTGAAGACAAAAGCACCCATCAATCTTTAGGTCACTCAGATACTCTAATTTCCCAATAGAGCTGTCAATTCTCCTCAAATTAGAACAATCTTCAAAAGTAAGCCTCTCTAAATTCAGGCATCCAAAGAAGTCTGGTGTTTCTTTTATGTTGTGACAACTTTTAAGAGAGAGAACTTTCAATTTTCCTGCCCTCTGTCAAAATGAATGCAACATTCAATGGACAAACAACCAACTATTACTTTCAAAGAAAATGGAAATAGAAATGAGCATATTACACACCTCGATTAAGCACCGTAATCTCGAATCATCTAACAAGTCAATCCCTGCAAATTCAAGAACGACAACATTCTTTAGGTACATGTTCGCCCATTCATGGCTTGGCGGAGGAAAATACCAAGAAATCCATCTTAAGTTAGGAAGAAAATTTGCTAGGTCGCCTGCAAAGGTTCCTCCAAGTAATTTAAGGAACCTTAGACGCCTAAACGTTCCAATCTCTTTTCTTAGAACAACTTTATCATCAGAACTGTGTGCATGTGAATCAAGAAATAGTCCCCGAACGTTCCTGTCCATCTGCAAATGCGAAGAGGAAGTGAGTGATAACAGTATTCTATTTCAAAGAGGAAAAGGATTATATATACACATAAGAAGTAGATAGAATATCCTCAGTGTAGAGGAACTTTTATCTATTAGTTCTATTTAGAAGTACTTTACCTCCTTTGCTCTTATTGCATCAAGGACCTCCCTACAAGTCCATATCCTACTCCACGCTTTGGGATCCATTTGATTTTTCAGATGAACAATTTTTCTTCCAAGATCTCTAAGTTGATCGTGCATCCAAAACTTATTGTTTTCCACAATCTTTACCAAAGACATACGAACAAGGACATCAATCCCATAACCCGGGAAAAGTTCACAGTCGCTCCACATGTAAATTGCATTTGTCTTATCCTCGCCAATAAAAAAGCATGCAATATCAAGGAAAATTTCTTGTTGCTCAAAAGTTAAGGCATCATAGCTGATCACCAACTTCTTAAAAACATCCTCGTGAGGTGCCTTTTTTAATTGGGACAATGTCTCTATCCATCGTTTTCGCCCTTCGCGGTAGAGGACTGAACCAATTACTTCAAGAGCTAACGGAAGTCTCCCAGTAGTAGCTATGATTTCCCTTGAGAGATCATTGTAATCGGGTGAAGGAGAGCCTTTATTGAATGCATGCCAACTGAAAAGCTCAAGGGCATGATTAGGACTCATCACCTCCATTTCATAACCTAAAACTTCATAGTTGGATGTATAGGTTGGCAAAACTCCTTTATCTCTAGTTGTGATCAATATTCTAGATCCTGAACACAAAGTACTCTTTCCAATTAATGTCTCCAATTGTTCCCTATTATCAACATCATCGAGCACAATGAGGACTTTCTCATTGCAAAGTGCTTCTCCAGTCCTCTTTACTCCATAATTCATTTCGTCCGCATTCCCTATTCCTGCAGGATGGCCGATTTTGGCAAATAACTCTTTTTGCAACTCATCTAAGCCATCAGTTCTTGACAACCTCGCTCGAACATCTTTAACAAAACAACAATTCTTTCCAAAATAAGAAGAAAACCGGCTGAATATGAACTTGACAAGAGTCGTTTTACCGATACCCCCCATGCCATGAATTTTAATTAATCGTACACCACTGGAGTCAATGTCTAATAAGTTGCTTATTGCTGACATCCGCTCATCAATTCCAACCAAACGTTGAATCACCGATTTCTGTTTTGTCTTTATCTTTTGAATGATTGTTTTAACCACCAATTTTATCATTTCGCCCTCGCTGCCACAAAGGAAAACCATTTTAGTGGGGAAAAATGCAAAATCATGATTACCTAGCTAGAAGTGATGTTATTCAAGTATCGGATAGGCTACGTAATAGTCCGATATATAATTGGATCTTAACAATCTAGAAGTGATCTTCCAAGGGTCCATCTTGACATTAACATCCCAACATGTATGAATAACTTCCGTGCAAAAACAGATGTATGAATATCTAAGCATTTGAAATTGTAGGGCAGGTTCATCATTTAGTATTACTATAACAGAAGTCCCACCTCAATCATACTGGTGTTTATTGCATCCATGACATAAGTGTTAAGATAAATTGGGAAACAAGCATCTTGAAAGCAGCTGGCTTACCCTTTGTACTTCTTCACTTCCCATCCTTTGCTCTCATCAACCTCCATAAGAGCCTCTCTCCACGCATCTATTTCCTCGTTCCTCCATCTCTTCTGGCTCTCCAAATTGAGCAAGGCATTGCGATATACCGGAGTTTTCAGTTTGACATCGTTAGGTTCGACGTCGTAGAAAATAGGTAGGATCTCTTTATTACCTTCTGATTTTAAGGTGTTTGTCACGATCTGCGAGAGCTCGCTGAGGCACCACGAACTCCAAGCATAGGTTGGAGAGAAGACGGGTATGTAGATCCTGCAGCTGTTGATGGCTTGCATAAGCTCTGGACCGATACTTTTACCGACACGGAGCTCTTCATCATCTCGGAAGACGCTGATTCCAGCCTCCATCAAGGAATGAAAGAGGTAATCTGTGAATCCCCTGCGAGTATCGGGTCCTCTGAAACTCAAGAACACTTGATATTCACTTCCCCACGACGTTCCTGCGTCTGAGCTCGCCATGACAGTCGGCAGCGTGCTTAGGTTAGCAGATTTCTCCCTCTCTCTCTCTCTCTCCGTGGGCGGTGGGGGCGTGTCTGGGGTGCACCCGAAGAAGAGGCGTAATTCTTTGTTAATGAGGAAGAAACCCGGAGATGTGGCTAAGTAAGCGGCGGACGGAACAAAATTCAGCCAAAAAGCCAAAACTGCGCAGCTTTCGGCACGGGTGTAAGGTCCAGTCTAAGTTTTCTCCTGTCGGTAGATTCATAAAATTATTGGTAAGTTTATGCTATCGCTAGTAAGAAAACAGCGTGACTGTTAATTTGATTTTCAACTAAACTATTAGAAGAATAACTACATAATTAAAAAAAATTCAACTTTATGTGAATTAGTAAATTAGCAGTTCCTCTGAAATTTTACAAGTATCATAAGTAAGTTGTAAAAAACACCATAACGGGGCTTGCTGGGGGAATTAGACAATTACAATTAGGAGTGTGCATGGTCCGGGTGGGCAGTTCCCAACCTAGAACCGAGAACCGCCCGCTAAGGACCGATTCCAAAAAATGGGAACTGAGATCCACCCGTTAGTTGCATGGATCCACCCGGGAACCGGACCGGGCTGTCCGGTTCCTTGGTGGATCCATGGAACCGATCTTGACGCGAAACAATTTTGGTTTTCAACATAAAAAGTCGGTCATGGTCGGGTTTTCAACATAGAACAGTTGCGAAACAATTGTCCGCGGCTGTGGCGGGTGGCGGCCGATGCGAGGGGGCAAACAGCAGCGGCGGAGGAGCAGCGGCGACGGCGTCAACGCTCGGGGAGGAATCGAAATGGTGATAGGATTAGGAGGAACAGGAAGAAACAAAGAGACGAGCCGAAGACGAAGGGAGTGAGGAGATGAGATCTAATCTAGAGTTTCTTTTAGTGGTTCGATCCGGTCCAGGTGGGCGGATCCGCCCAGGGGAACCGGGAACCGGACCGGTTTCCTCAAGAATCGCCTTGTTCCGGACGGTTCGGTCCGGTTCCCGATGCGATCCAAATGTTCCCTGATATTTTGCACACCCCTAATTACAATAGCAGTAAGACCCGTTTGTTTTATGGCTTTTTCGAAAAATGAAAGTTAACCCTTTGCTTTCCCATCAAAACCCGAAATACCATTTAAATTTAAAAAAAAATTATAAGAATATTAGATGCGATTTCACTGTCAGTGATTAGAGCCCAAAAGCGGTGAGTATAGGTCCAACAATCTACAGTGAATGATGTCATAAAAATGATTCTTGACAGTGAATGCGATTTCACTGTCAGTGAATGAGTATAGGTCCACCAATCTACAGCTCAGACGCACGAAATCACCGGGAAGATAGAGCTGCAAGTGTGCCTGAGCTTGAATGCCTTGCCCTGGACGGGCAATGGTTTTTCCTCAACACTACTCGATTAATCCATATCCTTTTAACTTATTTTGGTCATTGGTGGCAGGGAACTCGCAATTTCCGACATGAATTAACACATTCATACACATTTACATGGCATGCCCGAAAGTGACATTAATTGACGTGAATTTAGTAATATCCTTTCTTGTAGAAAATAATCTCTTGGTCTTTTGACTTTTCATAATCTCGTGTTCGAAAAGGATTCTCATTTCCAATTCAGCTTTTGATTCAGAAAATAACCACATTATTAACAGACGCAAAAATGTTGAAACAGGAAGTCGTTAGTTTGACGACGAAGGCCATGAAATCAAATGCGATTGGTCAATGAGAAAGACAGATCTCTCTCCCTCTCCCCCCGGGTGTGCCTGCGCAAGCCTGGGGTGCGCCTAAAGAAGAGGCGTGATCCTTTGCTAGGCCTTTGCCGTTCACTGAGACCGACCTAATGTTCTCAACGTAGAATATGGCCGTGTTTGACACTTACTTTCAAAGAGAATATATGAAGGGAATAAAAATAGTGCGTAAAAAATCAATTAGTGGCGTCAACATGTTAATTTACATGTCTGCGATGGAAAATAGTGCGGAAAAAATCTGATTTTTCATACTTGTAGTACTTTGGTAACTATAAACGAATTAAAGGGAATTATAGAGATAAATATGAATGAAAATTGAGGAATGGTTTGGAATAACAATATGGTTAGCCAATTATTATAGGAAATTCGAATTTTGAGGCCATGTTATTTTTTTTCTTTTTTTGAGGTCAGAATCTCGTCGTTTCAGTTATGTTTGATAAGATATAATGTGCTGGTAAGTCATTTACCAAGTGCCGTGCATGAACGCCATGTTATCTCTCTGGTGCAAGAAAAATGCTTCACCAGATAATCATTGAAAGGAAAACTTAGCAAGCGCAAGAACGAGTTAGAGGGGGTGAAAAAGAAGAAGAGCAAGTCAATTTGCGTATGAAGGTCAAGATCATGTTGACGTGGTAAAATCTTAATGACATAGAGGAAGTGTGCATTACTTGATCGAATGCATGCATCTGACCAAAATGCAATGTCTATTAGAGAAGGCCAGAAGGAAAAAATTAGCTGTGCTTTCACTAGTTCAAAATCATCGAATAAATTATGTGAATTCGAGGAAGAAATGAGTCTGAGTCACCATTTTCAGTTTTGCTTCGTTTTGGATAATGTAGCGAGGACTAAAAAGGTAAATATCGGATGAAATCACTCCCCACAAAACGGTCATCGTGAGGATCAAGATTCTCTTAAATCAAAGGATAAATTAAACTTACCTCAGGAAAATGATGGACTTGTGAGTTTCTCCTAGTTACTGAGAAAAATAAGTAATATTTTACTGGGACTTTTTAGCTCTGTTTAATTTATTTACTTCAGTTCACACTTAGCATGAGCTTAGCAACCTTATTCATACGATGACATAAAAGCAACAAAAAAGAAAAGGAAGTTAGAAAGAATTTTTCTCCCTGGGATTATATATGTCTGTATCCAAGTCCAAGCCATAATGTGGCGTCAAAGGTTTGGTTAGATTGCTCAATCCAGGAAATAGAGGTCTTTTTTTTTTTTTGGGACTGGAGGTACTACCGCCAGCCAACAACCGCGACATAAAACCCAAGTGACGCTAGCACAGAACCCACCACCACAACGTCATGCTTAAGAATCCCTAACGACAACACTGGAGTTCGAATTTCTCCCCATCATGAGGGGGAGAGAGCCTAAAGCCAGTGCTGTCACTGTGGGCAGTGGTATAGGAAATAGAGGTTTTTTATTTTTTTGGTAATAATGGGAAATAGAAGTTTTAGCATTGCTAAAGAGCTATTTCTAAACTACCGCCTTGGTGGCCGCGATGGCTTGGGCTCTCTCCCTCTCATCAAGGGGAGAAATTCGAATCCCCTCACAGTCGCTTGGGTTTTAAGTGGGACGCCAGGGGTGATGGGTCCTCCCGCTTACGTGTCTCTCCAAGTTTACTCACCTGCTGCTGGCTGTACGAGGTTCCTGGATCACAAAAAAAAAAAAAATGCTTTTTCTAAAATCTAGATTTAGGCATGATTGTCTTCCGTCTTGTTCCTAGAATAAAGTAAATTGCTAAAGATAAATTTCGTCGGATTTTTTCAATGAATTTATAGAACAACGCAAATTTAAATCCTCGAACAATGATTAGTTAAGTGATCAAATTTTTGGTTTTTATATTGCTTTGGGTGTGAAAAAAAGAATGTGTTAAAATTACAGTATTCCCATGCCAAGACCAATCTGTAAGGCCACGTTCTTCATCGTGTGGTGGAGACTATCCCGATACGTGCAAACAAAGCTTTTACACATGTCCGTATGGATTAATTAGTCCAAGTGAAATTTGGATCGTCTCGCGTTGTCCAGAAAATTGTATGAATTTAGCTCCTGACGCTGAGATGAAACTAAAACACAATGAAGTTGCTGATGTAATTACTGCCGGAGATGCCATCAGTAACGTTGTGCTTGGGCCTCTCTCTGTCCTTCATTAACGGAATAGTGATAGGCAACCAATCAAATGCCAATGGGTCCATGAGAAGTCATATTAGATCACGACGAAGACCATAACGTCAAATGCTATTGGCGGGTAAGAGCGGGTCCTCTAAAGTTCAGTAACACCTGCTACTCTATCTTCCTGGTAACTTCCTGCGTCTGAGCTAGCCATAGCTTCTTTTCTTGGTCTATCCATGGCTCTCTCTCTCTCTCTCTCCCTCTCTCTCCCGACACCATGCGAGTAAGGAGGAAGAATTTCTTTTATAAAAGTTGAAATTATTGTACTACTTCTTGGTAGGCCGAAAAGTACATTGCTGGAAGTCGATGAGAACGACCCCTTCGCCATATGGCCGACGGAGAAAAGTAAAGTTGGTGGATAAAAGCCCCAATTTACGCTGATTGCCCCGCCCGGGCATTGGTTTTTTCCAATGCGACAACTGCAGGAGATCCTACCAGTAACGTCGTGCTTGGACGGTTGGATCCCTTTCTGTCATTCATTAATGGAGTAGTAATAAGAAACCAATCAAAGCTGAGATTCGCAACATATCACGACGAAGACCATAAAGTCAAATGCTCTTGGTGGATGAGAACAGTGTCCTCTAAAACTCAGGAACACCTGCTACTCTATCGCCCTGGCAACTTCCTGCGTCTGAGCTAGCCATAGTCGCTTTGCTTGGTCGATCAGTCGCTCTCTCGCTTCCAACATCATGTGTGAAAAGGACAAGAATGGCTCTCTTTCTTTTCTAAAAGTTGAAATAATTGTACTACTCCTTGGATGACCGAAAAAGCAAAGTGCTGCAGTCGATGAGAACGATCCCATTGCTATGTGGCCGACAAAGAAAAGTGAACGACCCCTAGTCATTGCATTGCTATATGGCCGACAAAGAAACGTGAAGTCTGCTGACAAAAAGCCCCAAATTACGCTGATTGCTCTGCTCGGGCAATGACTTTTTCCTCGACAGTACTCAATTAATTAATCTCTGGAGTTTTATATTTACTTTTTTAAGGAAACTTTTATGTTTTGGACCGGTTTGATTTTCCTTGTGTTTGAATCATGACATCCACTTTTCCTTTTTTTTTTTTTTTTTTTTTTTTTGGTAAGGTAAATGGTATTAAAGCTTTGAACAAATATACAAGAAAACTCGACTGGCTCCTAATTTTGCACTCTCGATACAAAGCAGGGAGAGTGGAAGGGAGCACAATCAAGAAACAGGGAAAGAAGAACAACACGGACTAAACAGAGCAAGGACCAAAGGTCCAAGAGAGACAACAAAGAGCTAAGATTAGCAAAGACCCTCCGCTGCCAGAAGAGAAGCCAACACCCGGATACCGAAGAGGCAGGATGTTGAAGGACGCCGATCTAAGCATGTTCTTGTCGATCGCTGAATATAGCTGGGTGGAAGCCCCAACTCCGCTGGAGACGTCTATTCCTTGAGATATCAGGGATATTAGAAAAACTTGCAGCTTTGTCCTTCACACTTTTGATAATGTGATTTTTGATCTTCGAGAAGCAAAAAATTGAAATTAAGAAACAAATTTTTTTTTTTTGTCAGGAACTGGCGATATATTATATAAAAGTAGCATTACCTCCAGAACTAGAATTATCAAATGCTAAAATATCGAGCAAAGGAGACGGGGGAAAGGAAGCCCAAGAAGGCGTCAAAAGACCATTGTCATGGGCCTTAGCAGCCTTATCCGCAGCAGTATTGGCCGTTCTACGGCAAAACCTAAATCGCGACTGGACGAGGCGAGGGAGAAGAACAGCAGCTTCGGCGATGAAAGGGCGAACCTCCCATGGCGACAGATGAGGATCTTTCACTGCTTCCACCAAAACAAGGCAGTCAGATTCAATGATCACGGGATCGGAGGTCCGGTTTGAGTTGATCAAATGGTTGAGAGCGAAGCACAGTGCTTGAGCTTCCACTTGCAAAGCAGACGACGCAGGTACGGTCTTTGTAAGCCCTTCAACGATATATCCTTTATAATCTCGGCAAATGAAGGCGACTGATCCTCGATCACTGCCTGGCTTGAAAGCCCCATCAACATTCATCTTCAGAGTTCCGGGATTAGGCGGACGCCATAAGCTATCCAGATCTGGAGGTGGACGATCCACAGAAGCATAAGAGATGACAGCAGTACAGGCCTGACTTTGAGCTTCAGCTATAACATAGGATGGAGCAGGAGTCTGATGGCGAAAAATAAACCTATTGCGGGACTTCCAGATATTCCACAGTAGCGTGGTGATGAGCGCAGATCCAGGTAACTTTTGTTTATTAGCAAGTATGGTAGCTAGCCAGTCTTCAATGCGTGTAATTTCTGCTGGTTGTATGGGATAGTTGATTTGGGGGTGAGACCAGATCTGGGAAGTCCAAGGACACAATAAAAATAGATGCTATGAGGTTTCGGGTTGTTTGGCTGAACAAAGGGTGCAAATGGGATCGGGGCAGAGTTTTCGTCGAAACAGGTTAACCCTAGTGGGGAGGGCATTTTGGCATAACGACCAAATGA
The DNA here is from genome assembly GCA_014182385.1 of Eucalyptus viminalis. Classification (NCBI taxonomy): domain Eukaryota; kingdom Viridiplantae; phylum Streptophyta; class Magnoliopsida; order Myrtales; family Myrtaceae; genus Eucalyptus; species Eucalyptus viminalis. The sequence goes on along the minus strand of CM024529.1, from coordinate 16,744,278 downwards.
AAATTTTAACTTTGGGAGGGATTTGGAGTTTCCATATTTGCCTCCATAAGATGTCAGGTGGCTGGTAAGATGAAGAGGGCTTAGATATAGGATTGCAGAGATTATCCTGGCTAAGAATAGAATAAGCACTTTTAACAGTATAATTTCCTTGAGATGTGCACGGCCAAATAATCTTGTTAGATGCAAAGCCTGGTCTAATAGGAATCTTGATAATTTCTGCGATAGTAGTGCTATCAAACAAACAATTCAGTAAACTCATATTCCAGAGGTTAGTATTAGAGTCAATCAGCTCAGATACCTTTTTAGGTTCCCGTTCAGCAGCAAAGCCTCCTATTCGCCTTTAGGTAGCCACCGGTCTTCTCTAATTCGGATGCTAGAGCCATCGCCCACAGGCCATCGAGTTGAAGGTAAGATAGACTCCCTGCCAATAAGGATACTCTGCCAACCCCAGGAAGAACGAGTCCCTTTTGAGGCTGATAGAAAATCTCCTGAATGAAAATACAGCCCTTTGAACAGATTCGCCCATAATGAAGTAGGCTGAGTTAAGAGACGCCAAGCCTGTTTACCCAACATAGCTTTATTAAAAGCCACAAGGTCACGAAACCCGAGACCACCCATCTGTTTTCCAGTCTTTAAAACTTCCCAACTTTTCCAATGGATTCCAGATTTGCGACTATCATTTTGCCACCAAAATCTTGCTATCTTTTTTTCAATGGATTTACAAAGCGAGACAGGGATCTTAAAAATAGACATAGCAAACTGAGGTATCGCCTGCACAACACTTTTAATGAGAACTTCTTTACCACCCTTAGAAATAAGACTCTCTTTCCATCCATCTAACTTAGCATTAACTTTCCCTAGTATCCAAGCAAACATTTCTCGTTTAGATTTGCCCCAATCCGACGGGATCCCAAGGTATCTTCCTGTTTTAGCTAAGACCGGGATTCGAAGTTCCTGTGCTAAGTTATCTTGTAGTAGGGGGGGCATCCTTTGCTACAGAAAATACCTGATTTGTTTCGATTTATTAGCTGTCCCGTAGCCATACAATACTGATTGAGAATAGTGGCTAGCTCGTGACATTCTTGCCTTGATCCATCTAAAAAGAATATAGCATCGTCGGCAAAAAACAAGTGAGTTAACGTAGGGCAGCAACTGTTAAATTGGATACCTTTCAGATTACCCATATTGAGAGCCTGATGGATGAGAGTACTTAACATGTTTGCCATTAGAATAAAGATTTAAGGTGATAAAGGATCTCCCTGTCGAATCCCCCTTGATGGTTGGAAATATTGTAGCTGAGTGCCATTGAATTTGACACTAAAGGAAACAGTAGTAATGCACTGCATAGTCCATTGAACCCAAATAGGATGAAAACCTAACCTGGATAGATAGTCTTTGAGAAAGTCCCACTCAACACGGTCGTAGGCTTTCGACATGTCCATCTTGACCACAACCTGGAATTTTTTCTTTCTAGTTCGTGTCTTAAGCTGATGTAGAGTCTCCTGCACAATTAAAATGTTCTCTTGTATTTGACGGCCACTAACAAATGCACTTTGTTCCATAGAAATGATGTCAGGTAGGAAAGGCTTTAATCTGTTGGCTAACACCTTAGAAATAATCTTATAGGCAAAATTACAGAGGCTAATGGGTCGAAACTGATCCAAACATTCTGGATTAGGGACTTTCGGTATGAGAGTTATGATAGTCTTGTTGAGATCAAGGGGTAATAAACCAGAATGGAAAAACTTCTGCACCGAGGAAAATATGTCTTCTTTTAAGATATGCCAATACTGCTGGTAAAATAATCCACTAAAACCGTCGGGACCGGGGGCCCGGGATTTCCTAGCTGAAAAACAGCGGTGCGAACTTCTTCTTGAGTAACATCAGAAATAAGTTGCTGGTTCATAGCCTCAGTCACAACACACTCACATTGTTGTAGGATAGGTCCATAGTCACGAGTGCCTTCAGATTTATAGATCGTAGAAAAAAATTCTAGAGTCATGTCTTTAAGAAGCTGATCATCTCGAACCCATCTCTGTTGTGCATCCATTAGCATTCTGATTCGATTTCTGTTTCGCCTTTGAATAGTAGTGGCATGAAAAAACTTTGTATTTTTATCACCCTACCGAAGCCATTTAATCCGTGATCTCATTGCCCAATACTGTTCTTCCTGCTGCCATGCACTATGGAGTAAACCTTTCAGCTCAGAGATTTTTTGTTGATCCATTGTAGTGGTAGTCTGGTTAGTTAAAAACTGAATTTGCTGCTGTTTTTACTTTTGAAAAAAGTGTTTTTACTCCACCTCCGAAGAGCCCCACTGACTTGTTGAAGCATCTTTGGCAGGTGATAGCCCTTTGCCCCAGCTGAAGCCCAAGCTGTGTCGATGACTCCTTGACATTCCGGATGCTGCAACCAATATGCTTCGAAATAAAAGGTCTTCCCATTGCTGTGTTTGGTAGCTTCGGTTGAAAGAATCAGCGAACTGTGATCCGAACCGACTGCTGGTAAAGCATATACTTCTGCCTCAGAAAAAGCAATCCTCCAGGTCCAATTACAAAGAACCCTGTCTAGTCTCTCTTTAACCAACTCATTCCCCTCACGGTAATTCATCTAGGTAAAAGCGCATCCCTTACTGTCGATATCCATTAATGCACAGTCATGTAGTACCTCTCTAAAATTTTGCATTCGACCAAAATCAGGGGGGCGTTTGCCTACTTTCTCCCAAGGATAGGCAATTTCGTTGAAGTCTCCGGCGCAAATCCAAGGTAATGAGTTGATGGATGCAATTTGACGGAGAGCTGTCCAAAAGGCCTAACGAGAGTGAGGAGTTGCTGGAGCATGTACACAGGTGAGTCTCATAGTAGTGCCTTTCCCATATTCAGTGCATATAGTATCGATAAAGTCGGCTGTAGAGAGTTCCACCTGAAGAGAAATGTGGGTTTGCCAAAAGATAGCCAATCCCCTTGCGATGCCTACTGGGTTAACTATATAAGAAAAAGGGAACTTAAGTTGACGCTGCATCTTAGAAAGAAACGACTCGCAGTTCTTGGTTTCCATTAAAAAAAAGGACATATGGCCTGTCTTTGGCCACTAGGGCCTTTAGGGCATGAACTGTCAGGGAAGAGGCCAATCCCTGACAGTTCCAACATAGAAGCTTCATTGTTCAATCGGTGGCTTTTTAGGGCAAGCCACCTCAGCCCGGTTTTGAACTTCGTCTTCCATTAAAACAGGAGTATCCAATAACTTGCTATCATCAATGGAATCCAATCCATGGGTACCAATATCATATGGATTATATCGTTTCAGTTTCTTAGATGACCTTGTTTTGGTTACAACACGAGATGGTTTATTCTTCTTGACATTCACAGGCCGTTGAACCATGTGTTGTTGGACATTGCACAGCACAGATGGTAGAACAGGAGTCGTGATCACAACACCTCTGGTGGACTCTATATAGGGAGGGGGGATGGCAGAAGAATCCTGATAAGTCCTCACAACGTTCCCTGTGTCGACAAGCAGTAAGTCCTGGTGCCTTGATTCAATTCTGGCCTTAGTAAAATGTGGACTACTGAAGTCGTTCTTATAATATTCTGGTAGGATGCCTTTCTGTTTGGATGAGCCCGGAATTAGATCAGTAGTGAGTTGCTTTCGGCTTTCAGTAACTACCCGATAGTCGACCTTTGATGTAAGGACTTCCGGTGGGGGAAGAGCATGAACTGGTGAAGTTACGAATGGAGGAGATTCTGGCACAACATCATCCGTGTCGTCAAAGAGAGGCCTGCCTACATAGAAAGTATGCCAATACGGACTGTACTGATTAACTTCAGCTCTCAACCAGTGACCGAAGGCCATCTTCTCTTTACCTTCCATCTTAGCTTCGGTAAAAGGAATTGTCGGATAGTACATGGCATAATGTCCCATGATGCCACATGAATAACAAAAGTGGGGAAGCCGTTCGTAACGGAAATCGAGCCAGAGTGCTTTGCTTGCAATCCGAATCAATTGGCCAGGTTTTAAAGGTTCACTTAAGGTAAGTTCTACCCTAACCCGACCAATTTTTGAAATAGTTCCATCTTTGGTATCAAACTGACCTTCCAACATTCTTCCAATACTCCTAACTGCTCTGCTTAACATCTGGGTTGTGCACCATTCCAGGGGAAGGCCAAGAACTTGGACCCAAAATGCACATTTCGAAAAATCGTAACAGTGAAGAGGTGTGTTTGGCTTCCAGGGTTGAAAAAGCGCCAAATTGTTAGAGAAACGCCAAGGTCCTCCCGCTTCTATTCTTTTTTTTATCAATTTCAAACTTAAATTTCGCAATATAGATATCCATTCCCTGTTGGGTGATTTGTACATAATCTGTGCGCCATGCACGCTGCATTGCACTCTGAAATGCTGGTAGATTAATAGATGAGTTTGATAAAACCTTACCGACTAACATCCGACGACATTCGTCAAGTTTTTCCAGGGGAGGCGCCTCATCCCATGTGTCGATGTCCTGCTCAGCCCATAGCCGACCCAATCTGTTACAAAGAGCAGCAATATGAGCTCGCTCTTCCTTTTCGGGGAATTCCATGAGGCCAGTCAGAATTCAGAATTCTGAGGAGGTAATAGCTGAATTCCGCATGTTATAGGGTAACGGAAGTGATGGGAACAATGGCTAGTTGAAACAGAAAGATAATGAGCTTAAATATGCAGCAGAGAGGAAATGAAGTGAACGGAATTGAGAGCGGAGAAGGGCAACAGCAGCAAAACCAGCATCTTCACCATGCCAAAGAAGAATCGGCGACATGCAAGTAGATAGAGAGAGTGTGAGGGGTCGAAGAATTCATGGCTCGATAGAGAAGAAACGTCCAACGAGATCTAGACAGGAAACTGAAAGATAATAACCCGAAGACGAAGGTTCAATGGCAAAGGAAGGCGATGACCTTCGAGGTGACACAGATTAGAGGTGAAGAGTGGAATTGAAAGTTAGGGTTTGGAGGTAAATTGATGGAAAACTACCATTAATGGTAGAAGTAAACTCTGCATTGCGAGAGAGAAACTCTGCATTTCGAGAGAGCGGGGACCATCCTTAATTAAGAAACAATTTAAATTGAGACAATTTGAGCTAATGTTTATATCTGCTTCTCAACTTATGAACATCAAGTTACAAATTGCAAATGCTCATGTTGGCATCTAAAACTGCAAGTATGAAAGTTACGGTCGCTTTTTCACGGATAATGATAAAATTGGAAATAGGGATAAGCGACTATAAGGGCTCTGTGTCGCCACTACTAGGTTTTAGCTTTGTCTCGAACTCATCGGTGCTGAAGTTGCTGACACTCTGGGCTTCACAATGATCCCCTGTTTGATCTTAATGGGCCGCTAATTATCTCAACCTTGTCACTGCTGAGTGGTTCCAAAACAAGGATTAAAACCAAAACAAATAATTTACCCAACGAAAAGTAAAACTAACCTTTAATTTAAATTACCCTTGAGATATGTGTTACCTATGTTTAAGTGTATAATCCATACCCCTTAACTTGTTTTGGTCATTGGTGATAGAGAACTGGCAATTTCTAACACGGATTAACACGTTCATACATAATTACATGGCAACTCCGAAGGTGACATTAATTGATGCGAATTTAATAGACCTTTTTCCCAATTCATCTCGTTTTTTTCTTTTGTTGTCATAGACATGTTTGTCATTCATAAAGAACGGGTCCCATTACATGTAAAAAGGGCATCATAGCAGATGAGCTCCCACAGTGCAAGTGGTGGGTTGGAATCCAGTTAGGTGGGAGATAATTACATCTACGGGCCTTTGCGGCCCAATCTGCGAGCCTGTTTATTCCTCTAGGACAATGGACTATCCTCAGGTTTGGAAAGAAGGCCAAGAGAGGCTTGCCTAATGTGACAGGTGCCGAGGCTTCCCACGGGCATATCACTTCTTCCTCGAGAGAGGTTTTCCAACTTAAGTAGACTTATTGAAGCTCGTAGATCAGATCGGTTCGTTTGGAGAAGCACTTGAGGATTTGAAGATAAGTTAGGGTTTCGTCTTGTAGCGCTGAAGATACCCGTGCTTTATGCACAGACACATCAATTAATTTCACATCAAAATCACGGCATAAGCACACTATGGAACATTATCGATTGTTGACTACTTTTCTCAAACATTATCAAGGAGGCAGCAACACTTCTCAATTGGGTAGAAAGTTGATGAAGACAAACTTGGGCACGAGCCCTTTTATCAATACTCCTGTGCCATGAATCTGAAAGAGAGGCTCACCAATCACTGCCAGAGCCAATGTCTAATAATTATCTTACTACTACAACTCAATTACTAATCCCAATTGATTGTTCAGTCAGTAGACTTATGTTTATCTTAAACTTATCCGCAACCACCTCAATGACCCAACTTGATAAGTTCACCTTGGCTATCATGATGGAAACTCATTTCAATAGGGTAAATTGCAAAATAACGATCTAGTCGTAACTTTCATTCACGATACAATTCCATCATACTGTAACACAGTCTCATCTCTTTTGTTTGTTTCCTAGGAGTGATGTTATTCTATTGCGGCTACCTAACTACAGAATCATCAGATAACTAATGGGACCTCAACAATCAAGAAGTGTCTTCTCAAAGGCTCATATTCAATTTAAGGTTTTCATAGTTATTGCTTTTGATAACTTAACATTAGTCACCTGATTTGTTGTGCAACAAAAGATGTGGCCAAAACGGAAAGTTGGTTGGCAAATTCTACCAAGGTTTGGTCTTCTTCCACGAGGTTTTTACTTGAACACGGACGAACATAATGGCCTGCGTATTCAACCGTAACATTTGCCTTTTGGATGCCTATAAGGACAAACTATGAGAACAATGTTGCTTGTCATCGAGTGCTTGAAATAAGACAAACTGAAAGCATATTGAGCATTCTTGAGGTCTTCGCTTGTGCGTTGCGGTCAATTGAGTGTTGATCCAAAGAGTTAGCAAGATTGATATACCGATTGTACTTAAAGGGAAGGCATTTGATTATGTGAGAGACAAAGTGTGTGAATGACTCTTTGTGAACACTTAGAGGTGTAATTTATAATTGGTATACCCATTATAGCTACTTTGCATCCTTTTAGCTTTCTTTTTAATGAAATTCCTAATCTTAGAATTCCCGTAGACTTCTGCAAAATATGGAACTTCCTCATATATGAAAGAAGGAAAGAAAAGGGGAAAACGAAAGAAAATGAGATAACACAAGCAGGAAATGAAATAAACTTACGTGGCGTAGTGGATTTTAAAATAACTGAGACCAAATTTAATTTATGTTTGTTTGATTGTTTTTCAATTTCCCACAATCGTTACAAAACTGTCTAGAAGTTAAGTTGAATTTATTATTGTCGATGGTTGTCGTCCATGGCCGCTCAGCCTGGCCAACAGCCACTGCGGTGCGGCCATGGTGATGGCTTGAAGATTTTTTCCTTCCTCTTTCAGAAAAGAAGACGACAAACGTTAACCAGAAATGAAAAGGAAAATTTCACATGACATGGAAGATTATTGACAAATAAAGGGAGAAAAGGTCTGAAAAATATGCCGCTACCGGCTGTAATGACTCTTGGTTCCGGTCATTGAAAAAAAAAAAAAAAGGTCTGAATTCGCAATATGTTACAGGTATATCTACCGAACCTGGAAGTCCCTTGACAGAGACAATGGCCTCCTTGTCGAAGGAGCTAGATCTATGGAAGGAATTTTAAATAATTATAAAATGGACTGAGCCTACCAAATGCTGGGACTTCTATAAGAAGAAAACATTATGTCATGTATATCGGTTTCTCGTTTCCAGTGCATCTTCCTTAACTGCCTAAGATCATTGTTGTAAAATGTCATCTTAATGACATCCTCCTCGTCAATTATTGACAATCAGAAGAGTAGAAAGAGAAAAAGAAGGAAAAAAAAAAGTAAAGTAAAACGAAAGAAAAGAAAGTAAGAAAAACCAGAAAAATCATAAAATTAGTCAAAACGACATCATTTTGAGCAAATTTATCTATGTTAAATCTTTGGCGTGCTTTGTAAGATGGTTGACAATGACTACATTGTCATGTCAGTAATTTCATATTAAATTTATGTACAAAATGGGAAAAGCTTTTAGAAAGTTTACTTGAATCTTATTTACTTTATGAGCTCAAATTTGAATAATATTTCAAGGGAAATTTTCAATTAAAGGTCTAAAGTGGGGTCATTTTCTCAAAAGATAACTTAAAGTGGATTATGTTTTAAAAAATGGTCTAAAGTGGCCAAGTCAGTCTCAAATAAGGGCCGAGGCTCATCGGAGGGTTATTTCCAGCGATTTAAACAAGGGTAATTTAATCAAAATTTGCAATTGGATGAAAAATTGAAGAAAATCTCCAAATGATTTTCTATTTTTCACGTTTTCTTCCTTCCTCTCCCCGGTTGCTCTCGCCTGATCCTTGGTAGTGTCACTCCCGATCTTTGCCGCTCACTTGATCCTCGGCCACGCCACTCAAGTCTTTGCCGCTCGCCTGATCCTCATCACTCCTCGCCCACTCCTCATGGGCTTCAGTCCACCATTCACCGTTCGCCGCTCATCGTCGACTCTTCTTTGCTAGATTCCTCACCCACAATCTTTAAGTCGTCTATGAGCTTCAAGTCCGTTGTCTCGTCTGCAAGCTTCACTCACTTACAAACGAGGTCAGTGTCATTCATATCAATGCAATCCGTTAAAGGGAAAGCTATTTTAGCTTGTTGAAACAACACGTTGCCTAGGTATGGGCATGTTGCGGAACATCACACCAATGGCACTGAGGCTCTCTTCCCAAACCCAAATGTATGTTCTAATCACAGTAAAAAGCCAGCTCCTCTTGCCGGAATTATCTTGTTGCAATGTTGTTTTCTCTGGTGGAGTAATTTTCCAGCTTTGGGAGATTGCTGGTGGATCAGCAATCTGGGCTTTGCCTTGATTGTAGTTGGGGGAATCATTAGGAAGTTGGCGATTAGAACTTATGGGGGCGTTCACCCATTTGATCAAAATTCATCATGAGGATCATCACAAGCTTATAGATAATGGAATCTATTGGTTCATCCGTCATCCTGGATGTTGGGGATTCTTCATTTGGTTGATTGGGACTCAGATAATACCGTGCAATCCCGTATTGATGTTTGCGTTCACAACACAACTTTGGCACTTAGTTGCAGCATGGTCACCTTATGAAGAGTTGTTGCTCAGACAATTCGTCGAGCAAGATTATGAGGAATATGAGCCAATTGTCTTTTGGGGGTTCCATTTGTGAAGTGAGTTCCGCATCTTAAGGTCTCAGGAAAGAGTGCAGCATCCTAAATTCAATTCATATTGTCTGTTGGAGGCCTCAATGCAGCTACTTGGATTGGATTTAACAATGTTAATGCATCTATTTGTTAGATGAAACTCCGTGAGCCCTCCATCTACAGATTGGACTATTTATAAGTAGTAAAGCACAATTTTACAAATTGAGAAATCATCTTCGCTCAACATGTTTGTTTTGAAAAATTTTGTGCAGACTTAACTTTCCGCATGAAGGCTTGTCATTCTTGTCCCCAGTTCTCTCCTTTGTTATGTTTGTGCTGCATTCACAACATGCTTTGTACTGATTTATTAAGATGGCAAGCTGATGGAATGGTTGAGTGGTACATGTTCTAATTTCCCGAATAAAATTTTTGTTGCTGTTCAGTGATGTCTGTTAACTCTACGATATTCGCGTGGTTGTTATTTTTTGTTTTCTCTTGGTTTTCTTGCTTATTTGGAGCAAGTAAAACTATGTGGCAAGTTTATCATATTTGATCTGCTAATCACTAAAGGAAGTTCCATAATTTGCTTTAGTGGCGTTATTCCAAGTTTCAAGCGATTGTCGTCACTTCTTTGAAAGCTCAATGGGATGCCAATCTACACTCAATGTGTCACGCCCTGATCCTCGGGCACGCACACATCCTTCTCACTTGGTCGATTTTATAATGCGATATCCCAGGACTATGTATCGCCGACCCTTTCATTTATTAAGCACATGCGGAAACGCTTAAAATCCCCGACAATAAAAACGATGGGATAGAAAAGTAGGGCAATATTTTTCATATTGAAACTTATAACCAAACTTTTATACAAAACACAAACCATAGCACTTCACAACTTTTTACTTTAAACTATTCACATCAAAATGAAGATCTCAAAAGAAGATAAAATCTCAGTCCATCTGGGCCATACTCAAGGCCCTTCTCGGGATTATCTTCTTCTTCCAAAAATCCTTCTCAGACTCCTCCTCAGCTCCTCAACGGGATCCTGAAATGATTTCCCCTAACTAGGATGAGACTACGTCTCATCGAGTTCTACCCCACTAAGACCCGATTAGTAAACTATTATACTACAGGCTGCCTAAACATGCACAGGGCAGAGGACTTACCTTGGCCTCATATCCCACCTGCAAGTCAGTACAATTCATAATAGGCACTCAAGCAATCATATCACCGATTGAAACATCGATCAAATCGACCTAGTCAATTATATGCCAACAAGACCACTCACGGTCATTTCCATTCGATCAATCAATTCACAACATCAAATCAAAAGAGGGTCAATCGACCTAGTCGATTACATGTCGATGGACCATTCTAGGTCATTGATTCCACACCATATAACCTTCCATCGAGCACTCGGTCACAGAGCCACATCAATGCTCTCGGGCGTCAAGTTCGCCAAGGTGACGTATCCACTAGACAATTGCGTGCGTTCTTTAAGGCGCCGTTTTCGCCAGTGACATCTTTAGTCACCGAACCACGCATGCCTATAACCATGTACTCAATAGACAATTGTGTGCGTTCTTTAAGACGCCGTTTTCGCCAGTGATATCCCAATCACCGAACCACGTAGGTCCACAATAATGTATGTACTAGACCGATACGTGCGTTCTTTAAGGCGCCGTTTTCGCCAGTGATATCCCAATCACCGAACCACGTAGGTCAATACACCGTGTCTGATTGGTTCAATCCCAAAGTACTTCTGATTCACTCTCACCATTCTACTCACTTTACAACTCAACAAAGCACTATAAATGCTGAATAAACATATTTGGCCATTCACCAATCAATAATTCAATCTCAATCGATTCCAATCAAATTAGGGTAAATCCCTAAAACATCACAATTTATTTAATTCCATGCAACGTAGAGCTCAAATAAATAAACGAACTGCGCCACGACGATCAGCACAAGATTTCGGTCGTCGGCCATCAAAATCTTAATTTCCGAAAATAATTAATTAATAAATATTAAAAATTCAATTTAACACAAAATAAAGTTCCCAATTAAATAAACGAACCACCACTCGGCCATCGCATAATATTCCTGGTCATTTACCATCTCAATTGAATTTTCGGAAAATAAATAATTAATTAATTAATTTCGAAAATTAAATAATTAATATTAAAAATTCGATTGAGCTCAAAAAAAGCCCGATTAAATAAACGGACTTCACCATGGTCATCAGCATAATATTCCGGTCTCGAGCCATCTCAGTTGAAACCCATTTTTCCAGCCACTGTTCTTGGCTGGACGAAGCTCGTCCGGCGGCTAGGGCGGCGAGGGGAGGCCGACGGAGGGTGAGGGGAGCTCCGGCGGTCCGAACGGTGGCCGGAGATGAAGCTGGTCGGCGGTCCGGCGGCTTCTTCAGCTACTCCCGAAGCTGGACAGAGACCAACCAGCTGCTGGACGGAGCTGCTAGGCGGCAGGGATGCGAGGGACAAGCGGCGGGATGCGAGGGCGGTGAGCGGGTGACGGGACGGCGACGGTGGCTGGCTGCCGCTTTCGATCTTCTTCAGCTTCTGGTTCGCTGCTTCCACGAAGAAGAAAGAAGGAGAAGAAGAAAGAGTTCAGTCACGTGGGGTGGGGAGAAGAGAGAGAAGAGAGAGAGAAGGAAGAGATAAGGGGGTTTGACTGGTCAAAAAAAGAAAAAGAAGAGAGAGAGAGAGAGAATCCAATTTGAATTTGACAAGGGGTGTTCGGTGGGGGGGGTGTGTCCGCACAAAGAGAGAAGGGAGAGGAGAGAGAAGAGAGAGAAAAAAGAGAAAAGAAAAAGGGAAAGAAAATAACACCTTAATAAGAAAACCCAATTTTTTTATTTCTATTATTTTCCTTTTCTCATTCCCTTTTTATTTTCTTCCGGTCTTCAATTATTCATCCGATAATTTCTTTCTTGAAATTTCGGACTCATCAATAAATTGACAGACGATGAGACGGTCCTAAAAATGAATTGTGACACGCTCGAATATTCAATTTCCCGAGACCGAATTAAATTTCATGGTTAAAATCGATTGGACGCGATTTTAGTCCAATCCAACCAATTAGGTAGCTTTTAGGGATTTTACCGTGGTTATATCCCTTAACGGCCTCACCCAATAGGTTAGCTAACTCGTGAAATGATCACTGTAGGAAAAAAAATGAATAGCATCGGCACGTCGACGAAATGCACATTTCATTTTATCGAAATGGGGTCGAATTTCGGATGATGTCACAAATTGTGCACTATGTTGTATATTAATGACGTAGCCCAGGATGAACAACCAACCAGTAGATATGTGCGGGCAACTTTGTAAATTTTACTTTGAGCTGTTCAATTGTTTCCTGTCCCAAACCAGCAAATATTCCATTGTTCACTCAATTCAAATCAATTTTGTCTCTAGCATGCACCGAAGGAAAACTATTTTGCATATGGAAATATATTATTTGGGATAGCAAACTATTTCGTACTCAAAGGGAAAACTGGTTCACAAGATCAGTAATAAGTGCAACATATCATTTATTTTTGGAATATGAAGATGAAAACAGACAGTCACATGAGTCTTTAACACCCTTCGTCAAGAAAAAATATATAGGTCAAGTCCATGACAATTTCGTGCGAAACAATTGACGAAGAGCAACGCACTTGGGGATGAGCTTGTCATGGGGTGGCCAACAATCTTTGATTCCTGGAGAATCTGAGAACTCCTTCATCCATGCAAAAAGAAATGGAAACCTCTCACCTTCAACCACTTTGAGAAAAATTTCCTCGAAGGCCCTACCATCCAATTGTGATGTCCAGATATTCAATGGTGTCTCCACCGAAAATATCTTCCCTCAAAGCTCTTCCTCCAACTTCTTTTGCAGGTGGCCACTTCCCTCTGCAAGAGCAACTTCCTGCTCTTTGCCTTCACTTATAAAAACAGTTGATATTGATGTGATATTTCATGACATGCCCACAGCTTGTATTGGTAGTTTGTTTATAAAACAAATGAAGATGTGCCTTGTTCCATATCAAAAACATGTGAGTGCGCACGTGGACGAGATTTGGCACTAACCGACAATCATTTTTTTATGTCTTTTCAACATAATCTTTGAGACATACTTATTCATTTTGCAACATTTCCCGAAAGGTTGCCTTTATTCTTTTTTGCAACCTTTTGAAGAATTACATTTATTCAAAAGACAAAGATAAGTACGTTTGTTTTGAGATCAAACACACATCTTCTTTCATTTTTTCATTTTTCTTTCGAAAGAAAAAACAGCCATTATTTCCAATTGTTTCCCATGAAAGACGCTGGAGAAATACTAGAATTGCTATCTAGTATTCTCATTTGAGACTTTGTTGTATCCTTGAGAAAATTTGCTGGTAACCATTAGTAACGTTGTGGGGCAAATATATCCTTGAAGAAAGTGATATCACGCTTGTCCGACTGGATTACTCGATCCAACTTCATTGTTCTACTCAATTCGAAGCCATATTTTCCCAACAATTTTAAGGATTTATTTGTGCAACAATGGAATCAGAGTTTATCATCGGAAGTAGAAGTTGCTGGTGAGGCTTAAGGTTTTTGCGTATGTTGCCCGGTTGTGTGTCCCGGCCGCTCATGAGCATGCTTGGCAGACAATCTGTTCCTGGTGTGAGCACTGCACAATAATTTGGTTTACTTCGAGCCTGTCTTGGTCTAGTTGGCTAAGATTGTGGGTTTGTGCATGGAAGAAGGGCAGAGAGAGAAAAATTCGCTGGAAGGAGAGTCTGACACAAAGTAAGAGAGAAGAAAAGAGGAAGCAAGGAAAGGAAGGACGGAAGGAAGGACGGAAAAGAAAAAATAAAAATAAAAAATTTACCCTCGCGGTCTAGGGTTTGCAGACGCGCACGCACGACTTGCTTCTCCCTCTTGTTTGATGGCCATTGAAGATTCCGGGCGCATTTTGGTGTTAGCAACGAACATAGCTGTGGCATCCCAAAAATAACTCACGGCCATGTGTTTTATAAGTAGGAGTTTATTCAATTATGATTTCAAGATTTATGGCCAAGTGAATAAGAATGATCTGGTATTTATATAAATGGATAATTATTGTTGTTGGAAACGCATCATATGTTCATGTGAGACCAAGGATTTTATTTGATGAGGAAATTATGTATTTGGCCATGAATTTTATAAGTTGGATTTTATTAAACTATGTTGCAAAGTCTTTTGGCCTTTTATTATGCAATTAGGTATTTATTTAAAATGAGGATTAAGATGTGTTATTAAAAATAAACTTGGGCCATTTAAGTTTGGACTTTAGGCCCAAGTGAGATGGGCCTAAAGTGGGCCATAAGCCCGGCCCATGTCGACGCATGTAGGGGGAAGGAGGAGCCACATGGCCTCCAAGTGTCTTCGGCAAAGGAGACACTTGTCTCCTTCTTAGGGACAAGTGTCCCCCATGCAAAATAAGATTGCATGCATATATATATACAACCAAAGAGAGAGAGAGAGAGGGAGTGGTCGGTCTAGGTGCCGAGAGAGAGGAGAGAAAGAGAGAAAGAGAGGAAGAGAGAAAGGAAGGAGCTCACCCGTCGCCGCCCGCACGCCGTCCGTCCATCGCCGGTGTGACGTTCGTTTGCTGTCATCCGCTTGATCTTAGAGGCAAGTTGGGATCGATTTCCACTCTTGCATGTGTGCCTTGCATGTGTGATTTGTTGGTGGTAGATTTCGGATGTTAGGGTAGACAAAACCGAAGCTAGAATGTGACTTGTTCTTGAGTATGCTTGCTGTTTTCGTGTGAACCGCCTGACCCAGAATCTTGTGAGGGCTTGCATGCATGTTTCGAGTTGGATTTTTACTTTTATTCCTTAATGAAAGTTGTAGAAAACATCTTAGACTACAACATAATAAAATTTGGGACAAAATGGTGGATATTTAAAGGGTAAAACCATCTTCCTACGAAAACGCTAGATCTGGAACTGTTTCGTCGACCTCTTGGTGGTTTTGTGGGTTTCATGTCACTTTTTACCGAGAATATCACTTAGACTTCTTCATGAAACTTGTATATAACATCCTAAAGACTAACATACTAAAATTTTAAGTAAAATGAGCAAGTGTAGCCTAGTAAATCGACTTACTCTTGAAGACGGTAAATCTGGAGACGCGGTGCTGGTACCCGAGACTTCATAGACCCATATGGTGACTATTCTTTGGAAATTTGACTTAGATCCCTTAATGAAAGTTGTAGAAAACCTCTTGAAGTAAAACATATCCAAATTTCAGAGGAAAATAAGAAGAATAAGTGGGTGAAAACTCGATATTTCGGAGATACCTACACTGGACGTTTCGGTGCTAGAACCAGAAGCTTCGGATGACTATATAAAATTATCTAGAACTAATCTGGCCTAGATTTTTCATGAAAAACCTACGTTAGTGTCTTGACTATAACCTGGTACAATTTCATAATTTTTGGAGGTCATTCGGGTATTTTAATCGAAATATTTCAAGAACTGCACAATCTGACTTTATCCGAATTTTGCATGTTATATTGTGTGAGCTATATCTTCTTGTGTGAAGCTCCTTTGGGCATGTATTCTTCATGGAATTGCTACCTTTATGTCTTGTCTATCACATGTTCTGATTTCATGATTTTCGAAGATCATATGGATATTTAATTTACATGTTTTCCGAAATTGTGCAAGCTGGAATTTGGTAAATCTCAAAAAGGTCGTGATGTATGGATTATTCTATGTTGCATGGACCCCATGGATTGTATTGACATAAGTGATTGGATCCTGGTACACGTATGTTGATGATTGGAAATGCATATATAAATCAAATGATGAAAATGATCTTGTTTTCCATCACATTATATGCCATGTTGAAATTGAGCCACAATTGTGAATATAAACTATGATAAATGAGAATGCCGCCGGAGGTGCGAGCCGACGATGCCCCGGGAGTGTCGGGATGCCTGGCTAGGGAGTGCCGGATGCCCGGTTGTGTCATGATACATGCCCGGAGGTTTGTGCTGGATGCCCGGTTGTATCATGATGCATGCCCGAAGGGTCCTCAGGAGTTTCGAGATGCCCGGTGGTATACGATACGTAATTCCAAAGGAGGGGAGAATCCTGGTGGTATGTCGGTACGTAATTCCGGAAGCCCTGGAGGTTTGTGCCCGAGGGGGATGCCTCGTGATGCTAGTTGGGACGCGAGATGCCCGACCAAGGAGTGTAAATGCCGGATGCCCGGTTGTATCTTGGATACATGCCCGGAGGTTCCTCGTGATGCCAGTTGGGATACGAGATGCCCGGAGCGTGGGGGTGCCAGATGCCCGGTAAGTATTGTGTTGGAGGGTTCTCGCGACGCCGGGATTGGGCGCAAATGATGAATGTGGGATGCAAACATTGGTCCCGGGAAAGAGAAATGTGGCGGTCCAAATTGAAAGGATGAAATTGAGAAATTGAAATTGAATTATGCATGATGGTATATGCATGACATGATGATGATATGTGCATGAGTGCATGGTAATGATGATGGTACATGTGATACGATGATGATGAGTGCATGGATGCATGGTAATGATGATGGTACATGTGATATGATGATGATGAGTGCATAGATGCATGATGACGATAAGTGTATGACATGATGGTGATGACTATATGATGATGTATGTACATGAGGTATGATGACATGTGCATGATATCAAGGTAAATTGTGCATGGATGCTTTAATGACATGTGATGCTATGATTGTGATGATTGTGTGGCATGATGCATTGAGTAGTTTATTGATCATTTACCTGCTGAGTGGTTGTACTCACTCCTTCGGGAACCAACATTTCAGACTAGATAAGATACATATGCTGCCACTGCTACCAGTAGACGGATCGAGTGATTGGATATGACCGTGAAGAGGAGGATAGCAAAGGAAGGAGCTTTTGGACGCCAACATTGATCGATGGACTTTAAGTATATGACTGTTGGAAGAGATGTCGGTCATCTTTTGAAGTATAGCCTAGTATAGAAAACTATGGCATTTTGATGTACCGATGAATGATGTCCATATGGTTTAAGTAAATAAGAATGTGTGGCTTTTACATATAAATGTTTAGTTGGTGTGCATGGTTTTCTGAATATAGGGAAGGAAGTTGTTGGATGTGCTTCCGTACATAAATTGCGCAAGGGACCGATCTAAAAGATGTAAACCCTCAGGTTGTATGGACTCGCTGCAATTGAAATGATATCAGAGTGACATGTTAATAGGGAAAGTGAGAGCGGAAGCGAACTGTGGCGACCCTAACGGATCGAGGGCCGTCAAGGGGTGCCACAATAGCCGTGCCGCTATTGACCGCCGGTTTTCCCCCTTTCGCTCTCCGTTTAGGTCGGTTGAGATGCTTAAGCTCGCGTTCCAGATCGCCGGCGACCCGCGATCTAGAATGTCCGGTCTCCAGCCGCGCGGCGCGGGGGTGGGGGCGGTGCGGTATCGGTGATGCGGCGAGGCCTCCACGTATGACGCTGGGCGACGTAGACGTGGGCGGTCTCGGTAGCGGCATGGGGGATGAGGCGAGAGGCAATTGTACGGATTCGGTCATTTGCATCGTTGCGGGGAAGGACGCCGACGTGGGCTTTGTGGACGACGGTTTGACCGGCGCAGGTGCCAATTCGGGTGGCGGTTTGTCGGTTTCACAGGGCGGCAGAAGCGGCGTCGGTTCGTTTCATGAAGCTATGGTGACCGGTTGTTCTTACGTAGAAAACAGAGAGACTGAAACTTCGACTAAGACTTAGAGAGAGGATGGCGACTCCGGTCGGCGACGCTTCCGTTTCCGCCTCGGTTTTCGGGCTGAAGGGGGCAACTACAGGAGTGTCATCCTGCAGAGGCCCAAATCGTCGGGCCACATGCTCTGTTCTGCTCTGCTTCATGGCCGAGAGCCTGAAGCGAACGACGATGGTAACAGAAGTTTTAGCCATCAATCTAGTTGCCAATCTATCAATAAGTGGATGGAGGATTTCAGTTAATGATTGATAATGTCCTTCTTTGAGGGTAGTGTAAATTGGAAAAAAGTCCACTTGCCACGGGTAGCGAAAATTTGAGGGTCTCCATAGCCATGATGAGAATCAATGAGCGGATGGATCCAGCTTAGCCGATGCTAATCGTGTCTACTACCCTCGTCAATCACATATCTTACAGTTGCCGAAAGCTTAGCAGCAACCCACCTTTGTGCTAATGTTTCTATTCGTAACATGGTGAAGGTTAATAGGTCGTTTTCACTCTTAGTCAGTGCCCAACTTTTGGGCATCTTTAAGTAATTTATTTGCGAATGCAGAAGAAGAAAACTATGCTATATGTGCTTCTTGAAATGTTGTGGTGCCTTCTTTGTTGCGAAGAGACGCGCAAAGAGGACGATGACTCTTCCTACAGGGACCCTCTTCAATAGTCTCCCTCGTCCGCCATTGCTCCAGTTGCATTTGACCAAAGCGTACTGACAGTGGGTCCTGAGAAGGATGACATGAGAGCTTTCAGAAAAATTTTATCATGAAGAAACGAGGTTAGATGAAAAAAAAAAAAAAGGGATTGGAGGGAACAAAAAGGTGTTATTGGAGGGACTGGTTTCGTGGCTTCTTTGCTGATCAAGCTTTTGCTTGAGAAGGGCTATGCTATGTATACCACTGTTAGGGACCCAAGTCTATTGGGTTTGTGTCTGATGCTAGCGTGCAAGATTCTTGTCAACATTATGTAGCATAGCCCTGATATTGCCCAAGCAGTCCACGACCTTTGGGCCCGACGTTGAGGAAGCTGAGACTCCGATCCACAAGATCAAGCGCAAGGTATGGATCTTATTGTATATTTCGGAAGGTTTCGGCTTATACAATGTTGTTGATTCCGTTCCAAGAATTGTTTTTTCCCTTTCAATCCTAGTTTATGTGCTTTTGATACCTCCATACTCGATTTGCTCTCATTTATTGGATTGTTAGAGAATGTCATTACTTGCATGGGCTAATATGTAGTGCTCTATTTATGGAGGCGATATAGAGATACTGAATGGCTTTTCAGGTGTCCCTTGTTTGGTTCTAATGTGTTTTATTTGTTGCCCTTGCCCCTCATTGATTTGATTCTATGGAATAGCATAAATGAGCCAAGAGAATAGAATTGCATTGATTTACTACTTTGATGTATGTATTTCATCGAGGATGAAAATTTGATGATGCATAATATCGATTAATTACCTCTTGAAATATTCTTGAAGTGGGGTTATGTCCGAAGGGGACTTTGGAACTAATATGACTAGAATCATTGAGATTAAGAAGTATATGACTTTCATTTTCAAAATGAAAAATTTGGATGAAACAGATGCTATCTTAAGTATTAAAATTAAAAATAGTGGGGGTTATTCTTTGAGCCAAAGTGATTACATGGATAAGATGTTGTATAAATTTAAACATCTTGTTTTCAAATATATAAGTACTCCATTTGATTCCTTGTGGAGAGTTTTTAATGTGAGTGCTTTGGGTCTTTAATGTATGCGATATATTATACTAGACCTGATATTACTTTTTGTATATGCAAGTTGAGTAAATACTAGTAATCCAATATAGAACATTGGAGGGTTATCTTATTGTTCTATAATAATTCGGCTATATTATAAAGATATACCAATGCTAGTTAGATTACAAGTTTGAGAGATAAACAATCTACTAATGGATTAATTTTCACATTACGTGAAAGTGTTGTTTCTTGGGCGAGCAAGAAACAAATTTGCATAATTCACTCAACTATGAAATTTGAATCATTGCTTAGTAGCAAGTGGGAAAGAGGTTGATAGATTAGGAATTTGTTATTGGATATCAAATTATGGCCTAGTCATAAACCTCTTATTTCTATCCACTCTGAGAGTTAGGCTACTTTGGTAAGAGCCTATAGTAGCACCTATAATTGTAAGTTTAGACATATTAGTCTAAGACATGAATATGTGAGACAATTGATTAAAGTTGGTATCATAATAATTGTCTACATGAGGTCAAGTAATAATCTAGTCGATCCCTTGACAAAGGCTTTACCAAGAGACATGGTAATAATGACCTCATAAGAAACGGGGCTAAAACCCTTTAATTAAAATCACTAGTAATGGTAACCCGACCTTTTTTCTAGAATATCACTAGTTACAAGGTTTAATGGGTAAAAACAAGTTACTGAATGTGATTGTTTGATATTGACATAGCATTGATATGAGAAGTCAGTATCGTCTGTTACGTTTTGTAGGTTGGATTGAATTCTTAATGAAGTATAGTACAAACTTATAATGTGTTGATAGTAACAGAAACACATAGTAGATACTTCACCTATATGAGCTTAGAAGTGGTGCCGCTTCTTACGAAAGTTAAGGTTGTTTTCTAGAGAGCTCATGAAATAAGATCAAGCACAAGGCCATAATAGTGCGGAGTAATATAGAACTTCTCGCTGAAACAAGAGGTTAATATATGTGTGGGATGTCCAGTTCTATCATATAAAAGTACAAATTTAAAGCCGAGCTACTTGTCATTTTGATAGAGCTTTGAGATGCTTGCACTAAGTAAAGATTTAACTCAAAAGAGACCTTTATGTATGTATATTAATCTCACGGAAATTTTAGCTGTATATTTCTAACGTTTTATTTCTTGTTTTTGTTTTATAAACAAAAGTGGAGGATTGTTGGTAGTTTGTTTATAAAACAAATGAAGAGGTGCATTGTCCCACATCGAAAAGATGTGAGTGCGCATGTGGACGAGATTTGGCACTAACCGATGATCATTTTTTATGTCTTTTCAACATAATCTTTGAGAAGTACTTATTCATTTTGCAACCTTTCCAAAAGGTTGCCTTTATTCTTTTTTGCAACCTTTTGAAGAGTTGCATTTATTCAAAAGACAAAGATAAGTGTGTTTGTTTTGAGATCAAACACACATCTTCTTTCATTTTTTCGTTTTTCTTTTGAAAGAAAAAAACAACCATTGTTTCCAATTGTTTCCCATGAGAGACCCTTGAGAAATACTATAATTATTATCTTGTATTCTTATTTGAGACTTTGTTGTATCCTTGAGAAAATTTGCCAGTGACCATTAGCAACGTTGTGAGGCAAATAAATCCTTAAAGAAAGTGATATCACGCCTCAAAGTCCGACTTGATTATTTGATCCGACTTCATTGTTCTACCCAATTCGAAGCCATATTTTCCCAACAGCTTGAGCCACAAAGCTCCAAGTGACTCCGCAAAATTTATTAGATAGAGTAGTCTCTTTTCCATCAAAAGATATAGGAAGCCCAGTGAAGAATTCATCCCCTCCTGCAGATTACCACGAAAGCATTAATCAGAGAAGTTAATAGCAAGCTTACTGACAATAACAAAGTCAAATTACTAACTTAAGGATGCCATAAAAATCGACAAAGAAGAAGAATTTCGACCTCGTTTTCTGCAATGTCCAAAACCCGCAACTCAAGCTTTTGTCCTCACAGCTCCAAAACATTAGAAGTCACTAATCTTACTGTTAAATTCACCAATGAGCACCTCTGCTGCATGAACAAACATTTCATAGATTACAACGAGAAAAGCCAGCCGTTGAAGTCAGAGGACAGAACAAAAGCTTTTGCTAGAGCAACGCTGGTGCGAGGCAATCCCAAATTTGCTCCGAAGGAGAAACCCCCCTCGCCAGCTTGGATCAATTTTTCCGAGAAGGGCATTAGGGGGAATGGAAATTCCTTTCTTTTGGGATTGCAGTGGTATGAATAGACCGAGGAGCATCGAAGAGAGGATCGGAACTCGGGTCTTTCACAAGAATTACTCGTGAAAGAGGAGCAGGCTTTGTGACTGTAATTTGAACAGACGTTCGGGCTTGGGACTAGAGCCTCAGGGCCATTGGTGAACATGCCTAGGCCACGTGTTGTTTCAATAAGTTAAAAAAAGCATTCCCGTAAACCGATTGCACCAATATGAACGACACTGACCTCAATTGAAAGTGAGTAAAGCTTGCCGACGAGACGACGGACGTGAAGCTCGTGGATGACTTAAAGAATATGGACAATGAATCTGGGAAAAAAGAGCCAACGGTGAACGGTGAACGACGGACTGTAGCTCGTGAGGACCGGGCGAGGAGTGAAGAGGACCGGGTGAGCGGTGAAGACCGGAAGCTATGCGGCTGAGGATTAGGCGAGTGGCGAAGACCGGGAGCAGCATGCCAAGGATCAGGCAAGAGCAACGGGGAGAGGAGGGAAGAAAATGTGAAAAATAGAAAATCATTTGGAGATTTCTTCAATTTTTTATCCAATCGCATATTTTGACCAAATTACTCCCATCAAGTCGTCGAAAATGATCCTCCAGTGAGCCTAGGCCCTTATTTGAGACTAATTTGGTTACTTCAGGTCATTCTTTAAAACATTATCCACTTTAGGCTTTTTTTAAAAAATGGCCCCATTTTAGGCCCTTAATTAAAAATTTCCCTATTTTCGACATCCATAGAAGTCAAGGCTAAGAATGTGATTATTTTCTCACATGCCCTACCTCTGAATTGGCCATTGCAAATCTCTCTTTACTAGATTTCTTTTGGGATCACTGCAAGATCATTGGCCCAAAATATCGTCCACTCAAAGATGTTTCTCATGATCTGTTTTTTTTTTTTTTTTTTTTTTTCCAGATTTGTCAACATGATTATTAGTTTACGTGCTTATAAACTCAAGGGTGTTGATTCGTGATACGATACCAGCATTACAGAATTCAAAATGACATGGTTTGATACTTATTAACTTGTTTTTATTAAGAAAGATTAACATAGAAATATTTTGATAGTGATAAGGAACAATACAAGTAATAAGTACAAGTAGAATGACACAAAACAAAGAGATGCCAAACAAATGTAAATCATGAGTATATACGAAACGGAATTTACACATGTGTGTGATTATTTAACAAAGATGATTCTCATTCCATAAAAGATGATATGCATCGGTTCACATCAAGATATCCGAAGAAGTTTGCAATATAGAATTTCTTAGTTGATGATCTCAAATACAATTACATTATGAAAAAAGAAAACAAACTAATCTGTAACAAGCGACAATTGCACCTTTTGAGCCAAGAGCTACATCCCTTCTACTCTAAGTCCAATAATGAATGTTCCATACCCTTCTCCTTTAGAAGCATGGCATCGTTTCCAATTTCGACAGTATAGCCTACAATCTTCACTTTCTTCGGTTGAGGAGGAGCTATATTAGAAGTCAAAGTTGAAAATGCAATTGTTCCTCTCACATGGCCCATGACCTACACCCGAACTGGCCATTGCAAATTGCCAAATCGCTTTTAGGATCACTCCTAGATCAACGCCCAAAGCATCATCAACTAAATTATGTTTCTAATTGAGCTCAAGAATGTTGATTCTTGATACGACGCTAGCATTAAAATTAGAAACCAATATGGCTTCACATTTTTTAAGCTTTGTTAATTTTAAAGTGATTTACATTGAAACAATTTGATAGCGATTTCTTACCTCTTACCAAAAAAACAATTTGATAGCGATAGCAAACATGGTCCAGTAATAAGTACAAATAGAATGACACAAAATGAAGAGACAACATCATCAAGAAAGAGAAGCAAATCAAAATCAAAATGGTGAATATATTAGAAGAGAACACACAAATTTGTGTGTATATTTATTTAAATAAAGATAGATTCTCATTCCATCTAATTGTGATGTATGAGTTCACCGCATCTTCTTCCTCCACATACATTAAATTAAGAGGTGTTCCCCCAACGGTCAAGGAGGATTCCAAGGATAACAAATATCGAACTGTCCGGTAGACCAATTGAGCATACAAGGACCATTTGGCGAGATCTTCCACTTACACTGGGTGCAAAAATTCTCGTCCCTGCCTTGCACATATATATTGAACCTTTGAAACTGACCTGGCCACGCAAAAATGCAAAAGAACAAAGTCCATCCAGAGATACTAGGTTGAAATGAGAATCCCCAGCTAGTCGTTATATACTGGATTCCAAGATCGTCATCCTTGGATTTGCAATGAACTGTTAAAGTAGTTCTGCCTGGCAAATTGTTAATGATCTCAACATGTGTCTTCCCCCAGATATTTCCTGCATAACAAGTCAGGTATAAAGAAATGACAAGCACAAGCTTAGCTGTCGAACTCATGATTGAGGCATATCATTTCTCCAATATCAACATAGCTATTTAAGGACGAAGGATGACGGATACTGGATATTATCTTCTAAGGATATCGGATATTATCTTTTAATTTTCTTCCTTACTTTTGGATATTAAAAGCCATATAAGATCTGATACGGTCAAGAATAATATTTAATGTGCAGCTTAATTAAAGGAAAGAAAATTAAAACAACTTTCAGGATAGGACACAACGGGACTTTGCAGATGCCACGCATTCACTAATTATTTTTTATTAATCATGAAATGTTAGGCAATGCTAGAAATATTGAGAATTTAAGCTAGCTTGATGTATCAAGACTTTAAGGGACTTTTTTGGAAAAAAAGTGAGATTGACAAATAGTAATTGGGTTGTTTAAACCCCAAAAGGTAATTATTACACAATCCCATTGTTAAAAAAAAATTACAAAATAACTTTTGCGGTTCTTCTGATTATCTCCAGAATAATTTTTTTCTAAGTTATATGCCGAATCTTTGGCAACTAGGGAATTCACCTGCGATTTCGCTAGATACCACAAATGGAATAGGTTTTGTCGTATTTCATGGTGCATGAGTATATTCTTTCCATCGCTTCTTGACAATGTAGATGATAATTTGCAAATTAGAAAACGGCTATAAAAGATATGGCTGGTGGCCACTCGATTTTCGTATAAATATAATACTTCTAAGAAAATAATTTTATTTGGGAGTAGGATTATTATGTGATCTATAAGTAGTCAACAACTAAAAGATTTCAAAAAAAAAAAAAACAAATATTGGATGTTCGCACCCAAGCACAATGAAATCAGGTATTGCCACATCACTCATTATCAAGCACAAATCAAGTATAACGTCTAATGTATAGCTTAAATATAGGGAAAATGAAAACAATCTTATTATAGGTGCAATAATGATATGTGAAGATAAAATGGTTGAGACAGAAAGTTGGTAGTTTTGACGACGAGGACCGTAAAACCAAAAGCTATTGGTCCATGTAGAAAACCTAATGTGGCTATATAAATTACCTTAATTCCCAGAAAAATCTCAACTTTAGCTGCAATCCCAATTCTATTCTAAACTCTTGTTTGTTTCATGAAAAAACCCAACTTTAAGTCCAATCCAAATGCTATCCTAAATTTTGTTTATCTCATAAAAAATCACTAAGTCTTACTTAAGTCTCATATCCATAACTGTTCACTCAACTCTCGTATCCATACCTGTCCATTCAACGTCTAAAATTGTCCTTGGTGATCGTATGTGGTATTTCCATATTATTGCTCTAGTTTTCTCAAATCTCTGATCCAAGAAGACGCTTTTTTGCATATGGATTTTCACGTAAATCCAAATGATGTCTTCTTAGATTTGAAATTCAAATAAAAACTAGACCAATTAGGGTTAACCTTTTATAATTGCTCTTATTTTTAAGAGAGTATTCATTCCATCTCACTAGGGCATCTTTGATTTTGTGCTCAATCTTCAATCTCTCGTGGTTTGAGCTTGCGTTTGGAGAGCTCACACTCGGGACACTCAAATAACTCGTGCTTGGGAGTTTTCCATCTACCCTATTACAAAAAAATTTGGACGGATGGTTAGCAGGGCAGATTTGAAGCTCAAGTAAAAATTAGTGGTTCTTTATGAGACCAAAAGAAAGTTCTAGGTAGAATTGAGATAAGACCCAAAGTCTGAAGTTTTTTATGGGACAAAAAATAGTTTAGGGTAAAATTAGAACATGACCTGTGGGAGTTTTTTGGGGAATAGGTCTATCTAAATGGCCGAGGGAGTGGAAATATATAGCAAAAGACTAGAAAGGCCCAGCTTTTTACTAGTTCTATACTACTTTCATCACAACCTTCCTTTTTTGTCACCGACAATGGGCAAAGAATTAGGTTTAGAGATAATGCCCAAAGGCGAACTAAATGGGCTATCAATTAAGCATAGGCTCTCCCAAACCTATATCTCGTACAAAGTTGGATTTTCATTTTAAGTTCTTTTTAGCCTAAGTGATTTTAGACAGGCTACTAGAATGCACTCCTTATTTTAACATGCCGATGCCTACATGTTTCACACCCCCCAGTTGACCAACATTTTTATCGAGTCTTGAGCCCGACTCTACCCTCTAGTTTCTTTACATATGAGGGATCCCGAGATCCGAATGAAGTCTCAAACATAGCCTTTTAATGCCATGTGAAGGACACGCCATTAGCCATTTGAAGTGGGCTGAAAACCAAACGAGACACAGGAGATTTGTCTCGTTTCCCACGCAATCAAAGATTCTAGTTCGGGGACTTGATTATGCTAATATATATATAAGCGCACTTACAATATCACTAACTTGGAAGGTTATTTATCTAAATGGTCATACATTCTTGATTACAAATTATGTCATAAGGTATCGAATTGGCTAGGTGATCATACATATGTTCTTTAAGGTTCATTATGGTCATAGGCTAGTCCTGACCATTCTAGAAAAGGAGATTAACAAGCAATTTATTGAAGTGCGAGGTGATTATTTAAACATCCAAGTAATCAAAACTCTAAATAAAGGTGGAAATGAAAACCCGATACAAGTCAAGGCAAAATGAATTACATGGCATTGTTATTATGCCTTGGGACAAGACCCTTGTGAGTGAAATGGAAATTTAAACATACATGAAATTACACTAAATAATTCTAATTTAAGCAAAATAGATTATTTACATAACTGATTATCTCCATAAAATGCTTAACAGAAAATTAGGAACATGACTTTACAGAATCAGGCAAATCCCGCAAATTTCATTTTTTTGCCCTAATTTAATGCTATCTTACATTTCTTTTTCTTTTTCTTTTTCTTTTTTTGAGGTAAAAATTTCAGATTTTTTGTTTTTTAAATTTATTTTGTATTATATTATTAAAAATTGAAAAATAAATTTAAATTCATCAAACTGACCTATGATTGACCTACATCCACATGGACGAACTCAGAGCACAAAAATCACCTTAAATCATGCTCGAATCAACCATTCAAGAATGAAACTTGGCTTTTGCATTTGGTCGAACGGTCGGTGCGCATAAGATTGCCCAAACCAGATTCTTCAAACCATGTTCATAGCTCTCAATACAAACCAGCAGATGCAGCGGCTTTATCTGTGACTCCGGAGCTGAGATGGGCCCGCGAATCGTCAGGTTGGAGCACCTGGTGCCGTCCACCAACGAAGCTAGTTCTGACGGATGAAGCTCAGGCAAGAATCAACCTCTTCGGTCCTTCTGGCCGAGAGGCAGGGGAGAACAGAGCAATCAAACGCGAGGTTCGGGAAGACTGGGGACGAAGGTGATGAAGGCTTCGAGGGGTCGGCGGTGGCTAGTGGACACCGGGACTTGCCCATGACACGAAAGCTGCTGGGTCTTCCCCGAAGATGCAGGTCGGGCGCTCGGGTGTTGCCGTTGGGTGCAGTTTTGGGACAGCTGCAGGTCTGGGCTCGATGGAGGAGTTGCCGAGACGCCGGGACTTGCTGAGGACGTTACCGGGAACTAGTCATGGACGCTGGAATCACCGGAAAGCAGCGGAGATCACGGTCTGGTAGCGATGGGTCTGGGATGGTCGCGTGTGAATGTCTTCCACCCCCGTGCCCTGCCAGACCAAATCCTCTTTATCCTCTGATTTTCTCCCTTCCTCACACCACGGCCCACGTCTTCTTATCTTCTTATTCCTCGGCTTCTGCCATGTCCTGTGGGTGGCCCGTGCTTGTTTCCTTCTTTCTATTTTCTTTTCTTTTCTTTTCTTTTCTTCTTGTATTATTCACCTCACCGACTGGTTTCATTTCTTCTTTGCTCTTCTTCTTGTTTATTTGTTGAGCTCCTCCAGCAGACTTTCTCTTTTCTTTTGCTCTTGAAGATGACAATGTCGATTGACGGTGTGGCCGTGCTCGAAGATCTGCAGCTTATCCATCTTTTGCGCTTTGGTCATCCATCGCAGTTTACTTCATTCATGACCAGAGACCTTGATTAAACATTCGATCATGAGTGCGACCTCATTCACGAGCACGAAGAATTGTTTGCAAAATGGGCTTAAGCTTCGAAAGTTCGCAGTCTCGCCATAAGTCGATGTTTTATGTCGACACGCCCCCTAATTTCTAAATGTGGTAGTGCAAGACCATGAAATTTTCGTTTAGGGGTCAAGTTTGAACCCTAATTTTCTTATACAACAAAATACTTAAATGGATCGTCAAAATTTCAAAGTCAATATCTCTGTGTCTCAAGCATAAATCATTCTCCAATGCACATATCTGTTCCAGAGTTTGATCGACACTACAAAAAGAAATCATCAATGCTCAATGGAATATCTGGAACATGTACAAGTCCAATGAAAACGTAATTCCTAGACTATAAAATCAAAGGAAGTTTCAGAAAAAGAATGCGTGCTTAATACTATGCAGTCAAATAAAGTAGTGATGCATATCAACTAATGTCTCTGGTGTTTGATCTCTTTGTCAATATAGACTATATATCAGAAAATAAATTCCTGATATATAAGTTTTAGATGGATTTGACTAGATTGAAATACAACAAAGGATCTATATATAAGAAGAAACAATCTCATATAAAAATATATCTTGAATCATGTGGGATACATGTAGTGATTAAAGAACAGAATTGTGTGGAGATTCTCCACGTCGCATGAGTTCCATTTTTCTACGTCACCAAATGCAAACAATTTCACATGAAGCCATCCACCAATCTTTGGCTCATAGCAAACCTGATCCATGATATCACTAAGATATTTGATTAGCCTGACATGTTATCTACATAAAATATAAGTTTTTCTCGAGAAATAATGTTATTATCAGAAAATGATCGGGGCAATCAAGTAAATAGAGCCTTTTCTCCTCCTTTCTTCCCCCCATTCTATCTAGCGTAGTTATAGAAGCAGCTTGATTGAAATCTCGTCTTTGTGGAATTCGCTTACACATAAATATAATTTGTCTTGTCAGGTACATCAAAACTTTGATGAAAACTGGTGGTGTTCCCTATCTAGATAAATTAAGAAGCTTTCACGTACATAATGGACTAAATTGTAGCACAAGTTAAAAACCAAGACTCAACCTATAAGTAAAAAGTTAAAGGAGCAGCAGGACTTGGTTGTACACTCTACCTGAAATGAAATCTTGACTTAAAAAATTAAATGCCTAAAAAATCGACAGCTTTAATTCCTGTTTGAAGGGGCCTTCAATCAAACTGTAAAAGATAGGAGAGGATGTGGATATATATCATCTATCAATTAGAATTTCAGATTTTTAGAAGGAAAAATATTACATAAGTATTTTAGGTACTTTTGGGAACACTCTTCTCACTTGTCCGATCTCAACTAGGGGTGCCAATGCTTCGATTCAGTTTGGTTTTTCGATTTTCTTTTCTTCACTCTACTTATTGGAACAGAGCTGAATAAGGGGTGAGAAATAAGAGAAATTTTAAGTTGGGTGTTCAGTTCTTATTGAGAATTTCATTTCGACTCGGTTAACCAAACCAAACCGAAATAACCTGAACCAGAAAAAAAAATGATTATTTTTCAATTATTCAAACCGAAAATCGAATCGAATAAGAAATGCACGAAATTTCATTTCGATTTCGGTTTGCTTCTGACGCCCCTAACCCCAACCACATGCAAATTCAAGTAACACTCAACCACTAAACAATCGCTCCATATAAAATGACAAAAACATTTTAATGAGAGATGTTAAGCTATTTCATATTTTCTTCTAGACAATGAAGTTTTTCCAATCATTTGTCATCAAAACTGACTTCGTCCTGTACAGTTCTGCAAGATATGGAACTTTCTCATATACAAAAGAAGGAAAGAAATGGGGAAAAACAAAAGAGAATGAGGAAACATGAGCCAAAAATGAAACAAACTTATGTCGAGCGGGTTTTAAAATAAGTGAAATCAAATTTAATTCATGTTTGTTAGATCATTTTCCAACCTCCCACAATCATTACAAATCTGTCCAAAAGTTGAATTTATTATCGTGGATGGCTCCGTCAAGAAAATAAAAAAGAAAGAGAGAAAGAGAATGGTTTCGGACACAACTTATAATGCTGGAAAGGCTGTCTTGGGGGGCCATCCACGCCTGTCTCAGACTCACGTAATCTCGGAAGATATGTATGTCGCAATCATTTGGCAATTTGATGCTCGATACATCAATCAACCTCTCCAATAATTCTTATAGCATGGATTCCTTAAATAAATGATTTAAAAATATGAAAAAAAATAGTAATAAGGCGAAGAAACATAGGCCCAAAAAAAGAAATGGGAGAGTTTTTCCTGCCCATCCAGCCTAAAAAAAAGGAAAAATGATAAAGAGCCACACTCACATTTTCAATTTCACTCTCGGACGTGTGCACACACACAAACTCTCTCTCTCTCTCTCTCTCTCTCTCCACCACGGCCTGCCTTACCGGCCATCATCTTTGCGCTCGTCATCACCGCCACCCCTCGTCAGAGTTTTCCAAGCCCATGGTTTTCCTTTTGAATATTTTAGGCCTCCAAGTCATGACCACAGCTGCGACCCCCAAGGCCATTGTTTCAATGCACCGAAACAGTGAAGGGAAAATTTCAAATAAAGACCTGAAATGGATCAATTTTCTTAAATAATAATTTAAAATAAACTTTGTGTTAGATAAAAACCTTAAAATAGATTTATTGTCTTAAATAAGGATCTGAAATTGTTGAATCAATTTCAAATAAGAACCTAAGCATGCTAGTTAACCAAATATTCACCGACTATCAAGCACGTGACATTTCCAACATCTAAGAATTTGGGCAATTTTGTCCAAAAAAAATCTAGGGAAAATTAACAAATCCTAAAACAAAAACAAAAAAGCCCTAAGTTTTCTATAGTCTCCCCGTTCCTTGTACCCATTCTCTATGAAGTCAAAGACCAAAGTTCTCCCCATTCCTTGTACCTATCCTCCACAAAGTCAAAGACCCAAATTCTCCGCCAGTTGAGGCACGAATTCAAAAACAAGAAGAAAAGAGTATGCTTCTTTCTTTGTTTGTGGAGACCAAAACTCTCCATCAGTCAAGCAAGGCAAGAAGCGACAAGAATCGAGTCGCGACGATGACCTAGCAGCTATTTGGTTGAGGAGCAGTGGGGGAGAAGAAAGAAGAAAACGTAAACATCTAAATGAATAACCTAAACTTAATTAATTTAAATTTTTTCCTTTTTTTTCTAATCATAAATTTCTGAAAAAATTGCCCCTATTTTAATCGCCGGAAAATGTCTGTCAGCAAGCTAAGGTCCTTAATAGAGATTAACTTAATCATTTCAGGTCTTTATTTGACACAAAATTCACTTCAGGTCCTTATTTGAAACAATGGTCTACTTCAGATCATTATTTGACACAAAGTTCATTTTGGGTTCTTATTTGAGAAAATAAATTTACTCCAAGTTCTTATTTGAAATTTTCCCAATTGTGAATGGTGGACTAGTATGAAAAGGCACTTATGTGGAATGCCTAAAACCTCTTCATGCTTATTTTCTCCGAGATTTAATGGTTAAAATGCATCTGTAAGCAATTCTTCTGGAACATAAGTAGTAAATTACTTAAATGTCGGCTTATGAATGTGCTTCAATGACTTTTTTCTTTTTTCTTTCAGGATGACTAGAAAATATGCATGCGGGTCTTCGTCTGTCACCAAATTTGACTTGAAGTCTCCAAATTCCGCTTCTTTTCTTAGATTTTTGTGGTTTGATCTTAGAAATATTGACCCCCCAAATTCCAGACTCCTTCATTTTTCCTAAGAAATAAACGATAATTAATCACTAATAGAGCCGATCAACCGGACACTTGACAAAATACACGATATTCACCTGTGGTGTGAGGAGGTTAATATTCATAATCGACATGGGATTTTTTTTTAAGCTGAGTAAATTCAATTGCACACACAAATGATAACAAAGCATATTTTTTACTACCAAGTCCGATATTAGTCTGTACTATGCAATTTCTATTCAAAACTGATGACTCCCTTTCACCACGCTCCACATCAGCAAAATCAAACGGTCAATCTTGCAGCTCCACAGCCTTTTTTCTCTTCCTCGTTACGACCGACATTGACTAAGAAACAGGCATGGCTGGACCGCCATTGTCCACACGAATTTCGCACGTGAAATTTATTTAACCGAGTCTTCAAGACAAGCCCCACGGGCCACGCCCGCCCTACCCGTGCTTTTTGTGCGGACCCATTGATTTAAGGACAAAGAACAAAGGATATCGGATATTACCTTTTAATTTTCTCTCTTATTTTTGGATAAGAATAGCCATATAAGATCAGATACAATCAAGTACAGTATTTAATGTACAGCTTAATTAAAGGAAAGAAAATTAAAACAACTTTCAGAATAGAAACAATTAACCTTTGCAGATGCCACGCAGTCACTGATCATTTTTTATTACTCATGAAATGTTAGGCAATGCTAGAAATATTGAGAACTTAAGCTAGCTTGATGTATCAAGACTTTAAGGAACTTTTTTGGAAAAAAAAAATTATTGATAAATAGTAATTGTCTTGTTTAAACCCCAAAAGGTAACCGTTACACAATCCCCTTCTGAAAAAATTTGACAAAATAACTTTCTGTGGTACTTCTGATTATCTCCAGAATTTTTTTTTTAGTTATACGCCGAATCTTCGGCAACAAGGGAATTCACCTGCCATCTTGCTAGATACCACAAATGGAGTAGGTTTTATCGTATTTCATGGTGCATTAGTATATTCTTTCTATCGCTTCTTGACAATGTAGATGATAATTTGCAATTAAAAAATGGCTGTAAATGATATGGCAGGTGGCCTTTCTATTTTCTTATAAATATCATATTTCTAAGACAACAATTTATTTGGCAGTAGGATTATTATGTGATTTATGAGAAGTCAGGATTTCAACTTAAAAAAAAAAAAAAAAAAAAAAAAAACTATTGGATGTACGCACCCAAGCACAATGAAATCAGATATTGCCACATCACTCATGATCAACCATAATTCAAGTATAAAGTCTAATTTATAGCTTAAAAAGAGGGAAAATGAAAACAATCTTATTAGAGGTCTAATATTGATATGTGAAGAGAAAATGGTTGAAACAGAAAGTTGGTAGTTTTGATCACAAAGACCATAAAACCAAATGCTGTTGGTCCAGGTGAAAAACCAAATGCGGCCAAATAAAGGGGCTTAATTCTCAAAAAAAAAAAAAAAAATCCTCAACTTTAACTCCAATCTTAATTCTACACCAACTCCTTTTTTGTCTTATGAAAAACCCCAACTTTAGGTCAAGTACAAATTCCATTCTCAACTTTTTTTTAAACCACTTGCTCTTATTTAAGTCACCATACTACATCATCATGTGTCATATAGATCAACAAATTTAATATTTAATTTGACGGAAGCTAACGGAGGGTAAATTTGTCACAAATGTACCATTTTGAGATTTTCGGTAGTTAAAAAATTAGTTTTTGATAAATTTGTCATAAGTATATCAGCTTAAGATTTTTTATGGTCAAAAAATCAATTTAGAGTATATTTGTCACGAGTATACTAGTTTGGAGTTTTTGCGATAAAAAAAATTAGTTTTTGATAAATTTGTCACAAGTATATCAGTTTGGAATTTTTTAATGTATTAACTCTAAAATGAAAGTATATTATAATAAGAGATTTTGAGCTATTTCATATATTTCTTCTAGAAATAAGTTTTTTCAATCATTTGTGATAAAAATTGACTTTATCCTGCTGACATTTGCAAAATGTGGAATTTCTCATATACAAAAAGAAGGAAGGAAAAGGACTATCAGCCGTGGTGGCTCCGCTGAGTAGGCTTTAGACCTTTGAGGGAAGGTCAGGAGTTCGAAATCCTTACAGCGCTTGCAATAAAGTTGGCAAGCTATTATGTGATTTACGCGTGGCGCCAGGGTGGTAGTTCCTCCGTTAGCATCACCTAGGAGTTTACGTTACGGTTGTCGGCCAAAACAGTTCCTCCAGCACAAAAAAAAAAAAAAAAAAAGGAAGGAAATGGGGGAAAGCAAAAGAAAATGAGGAAACACAAGCAAGAAATGAAATAAACTTATGTTGAGTGGGTTTTAAAATGAGTAAGATCAAATATAATTCATGTTTGTTTTTCAATTTCCCACGATCATTACAAATCTGTCCAAAAGTTGCATTTATTATCGTGGATGGCTCCTTCAAGAATATCATTAAGAAAGAGAGAGAAAAAGAAGGGTATCATGCTAAAAAGGTGGATGGGGGGCCGTCCACGCCTTTCTTAGACCCTCGAAATCTGAGAAGATAGGAATGTCACAATCATTTGGCAATCTGACGTATGATACATTAATTGACCTTTCCAATAATTCTTAGGGTTAATATCCTGAAAAACCCCAAACTGGTACACTTGTAACAAATTTACTACAAATTATTTTTTTTTACCACCAAAAACCATAAACTGGTATACCTTTGACAAATTTATCCCAAACTAGTGCACTTGTGACAATTTTACCCTATGTTAATTTTTGTTAAATTTTATTATCAAATTATCAAATTAAATGACACGTGACAATTGACTAGTATACCAATTTGGGATTTTACAATCTGTTTGTCAGAGTTTACAATTTTTATGATTTTTTTGTTGTATTAATTCAATTTAGCAAATAGTATATTTGTTAGAAATTTATTAGTTTTGGGTTTTTTGCGGTCGAATAAATTAGTTTAGGGTAAATTTGTCATAAATGTACAAATTTATGGTTTTTTACGGTTAGTGGGGGTAAATTTGTCACAGGTGTATCGGTTTGGGATTTTTCATGATCAAAAAAATAGTTTTGAGTAAATTTGTCACAAGTGTACAATTCGGGATTTTTCAGGATATTAACCCTAATTCTTATAGGATGGATTCCTTAAATAAATGATTTTAAAATATGAAAAAATAATAGTAAGGCGACGAAACAGGCAAGATTTTTCCCGCCCAATCAACTTAAAAAAAGGGAAAAAAATGATAAAAAGTCACACCCACATTTTGAATTTCCCTCTCGCGCGCACGCACACAAACTCTCTCTCCACCACCTACCGCCCACCACCCATCATCTTTGCACTCATCGTCACCCCGCCCCTCAGTGAGTTTTCCAAGCCCATTGTTTTCGTAATATTTTAGGCCTCCGAGTCATGGCCACAGCTAAGAAAAAGTCTCAAAAAAATCATAAACTTATTTATTGATATCAATTCAGTCATAATTTTTTTGATTTGATTAATTTAATCATAAATCTTTTTATAATTATACAAATTCAATCATTCCGAATACTTTTAGTTAATCAGCACTAATGTGGACACTGGTCGGCCGATGTACACTGAAGTGATAATTTTTAAATATTTTATTTTTTATTTTTTCTAATTTTTTATTAATTTTTCACATTTTTTCCCCTTTCCTCCCTTTTCCTCTTCTTCTTCATGGCTTCTTCTCCTGCAGTGGCCAGTGAGCCTCTAGCGACTCGCCAGCCACTAGGCGAGGGCCACAAAGCCCTCATTAGCTAGGGGCGAGGGTTGTAGAGGCTCGTCGGCCACTACAAGAGAAGAAGCCATGAGGAAGAAGAGGAAAAAGGAAAAAAAAAAAAAAAAAAGAGGATAAATTAATAAAATATTGTATAAAAATTGCCATGTCAATGTTCACCAATTGGCATTCACATCAACGTCGGTAAGCCAAAATTGGTCAAAATAACTAAATTTGTATCAATATTAAAAAGTTTATAACTAAATTGAGCAAATTAAAAGGTTTATGACTAAATTAGTACCGATAACATATATTGATGATTTTTTTAATACTCTTCCCGCCACAACTGTGACTTCAAGCCCATTGTTTCAATGCATTGAAACTATGAATGGTGGACAAAGGCACTTACGTGCAATGCCTAAATCATCTTCATGCTTGTATTCTCCAACATTCAGCGGTTAAAATGCATCGTGAGCAATTCTTCTGGAACATATGGAGTAAATTACTTATATGTCAGCTCATGAATATGCCTCAATGACTCTTTTCTTTTCTATCAACATCACTTGAAAATATGCAGACAATCTTAGTCCGTCGCCAAATTTGACTGGAACTCTCTAAATTCCGCTTATGTTCTTAGATTCTTGTGGTTCGATCTTGAAAGATTGACCCCACAAATTCCA
Source organism: Eucalyptus viminalis (assembly GCA_014182385.1). Classification (NCBI taxonomy): domain Eukaryota; kingdom Viridiplantae; phylum Streptophyta; class Magnoliopsida; order Myrtales; family Myrtaceae; genus Eucalyptus; species Eucalyptus viminalis. The sequence goes on along the minus strand of CM024529.1, from coordinate 16,707,649 downwards.
GACTCCTTCATTTTAATTAATCATCGATGGAGCCAATCAACCAGACCCTTAACAAAATCCATAATTTCCACTTGTGATGTGAGGAGGTTGATATTCATACTCGACAAGGGAGTTTTCTCTGAAGCCGATTAAATTTGATTGCACGCACATATGATAACAAAGCAACATATTTTTTACTACCAAGTCTAATAATACTCGGTACTATGCAATTTCTATTCAAAACTGATGGCTCCCTTTCGCCACACACCACATTAGCAAAAACAAACGGTCAACCTTGCGGTTCCACAACCTTTTTCCTTCGTCAGTAGGACCGACATTGACTAAGAAACAGGTGTGGCTGGACCGCCATTGTCCACGCGAATTTCGTACGTGAAATTTAGTTGGCCTAGTCTTCGAGACAAGCCCCGAGGGACACGCCTGCCCTCCCAACGACTCCTATAAATGCGAATATAACGTCTTTGTCTCAAGCTAGAAAGAGAGAGAGAGAGAGAGAGAGAGAGAGAGAGAGAGAGAGAGAGCTACAGCATAGTTCTATGACCCTACTTCACTCATACGACTTTCAACTATTTATGCAAGCTTCGCTGTTCTAGTCTGTGCCAAGTAACCAAACATGGAGGGAGAGATCAGCAACTTCATGACGGTCTGGGCCTTGGTGGTTATCTCGCTCACCTACTGCCACACCATCTCTAAGACCGTCCCTGCAGGAACGAGGAGGCTTTTGGCCATTTCGCCGGTCATCGTCCTCTTCTTCATCCTCCCTCTCAGCCTCACCACCATCTCCCTCGGAGGCCTCACCTCGTTCTTCATCGCTTGGCTCTGCAACTTCAAGCTCATCCTCTTTGCCTTCGGCAAAGGACCGTTGTCACCTAGCCGGTCTTGCTCTTTGGCATACTTCATTCCCGTCGCCTGCCTTCCCATCAAGATTCACAACCCACTTGAGAGCACTAAAAAGGAAGAGGGCCCGTGTTCGGAGATCAACGAGAGAGGACTCAAATCGCCCATGAATTACGTCGTCAAGTGCCTGGTGATAGTTGCCTTTTTGCCTGCCTATGAGGGGAAGGTTCGAGTTCATCCGGTGATCATCAACTTGATGTATTTGGTGCACGTATACGTGGGGCTGGAGGTGTCCCTGGCCGTGGTTGGAGCCATGGTCCGAGCACTTACCGGCATTGGGCTTGAGCCGCAATTCGAAGAGCCGTACCTCTCGACCTCACTGCAGGACTTCTGGGGAAGGAGATGGAACCTCATGGTCACCGATATACTCCACCCTGCCGTGTATTTACCTGTTAGGTGAGACACTATTTACTTTGTTTTTTAAAGATACAAAGAGATGCATCGTCACTCATTGTACTGAGTTGAATTTTGTTATCATTTTGATGTGGATCAATTTGCGTTCATTGTTTATGCGTAAGACTTCATTGCACGCATGCAAATATAATATGACAGACATGAAGGTAAAGCACATAGTGTCAAAATTTCTCTGCACTACCACAGATTCATTTCTGTCATATCTATGTTATATTTTCATACCTAAAATGAAGTCTTGTACATGAAAAAGAATGTCAGCTGCATAATATAAACGTATTCTGTCAATTTGACCATTAAAAAAGTTCAAGAAATGCTAGACATAAAGAAAAAATTGCTGGACATGATAAGACAAAATAAAAAATAAAAGGCTCGCAGAGTAGTAATTCTCGTTGAATGCATCGTTCTCTTCCGTGTCTCAAACCAGGTCCATTTCCAGCCGTGTGATCGGGAGGAGGTGGGCCGCCCTGCCAGCATCATTTGCCTGCTTCCTGGTCTCGGCGCTCATGCACGAGCTGATTTTCTACTACATCGGACGTAAGGAGCCGAGGTGGGAGGTCACCTCCTTCTTCCTCTTGCACGGCCTCTGCGTGGCCGCCGAGATCGCAGCCAAGAAAGCACTCGCCGGCAGATTCCACCTGCCGAGGGCGGTGTCGGGAGCAATGGCGGTCGGTTTTATCCTCGCGACGGCATTATGGATGTTCCTGCCGGCCCTATTGTGGTGCGACGCGGAGGACAAGGCGCGGAGCGAGGCCACGGCGGTCGTGGACTTTGTGAAGAGGACTTGGAGCGTCCTGGGATACAGCTCCATCATGAAAGCGAGTAGGTGATGGTATTGATTGTAGACTTGACGTGCATCCGATATATAATTGATGTTGATTAATAGGGATATAAATGGTTCTTTTAGCTAATTGTCATCAATCAATATCAGTCGTGTCACGTAGAATGATCAACATTGATGATGTGGATATTTTAGTCACTGGCCATGATGGAGGAAAAAAAAAGGAAAGAATATCTATATCAATGCCAATAGTGCCATATAAAACGACTGGCGTCTACGTCACTAATTTCCTGAAAAAAAAATAGCCCGATTAACTGAATTGGTGCCGATATAAAAGTATCTAAGACTAAAAAAGTTTAAAACTAAATTATTATTAATGCATCAAGTTTAGGATTTGTTTTATATTTTTTTCGAATTTTCAAGCGGTCACTTCTCAATTAACCTTTTGAATTAGGATAATCCGAATGTAGAAGTAAAGTTACATCTTAAATTCAACCCCCCTACACCTCAGCAACCCAATTGAGAGCTTAAATCAGTCCACATCTCCCAAAAAACTCCCACCACATTCTCTGAAAATACATGCCCACAAAGTAAGACCACCACCCCCAGTTTCTGTCTCCTCTCCCTCTCCGCCAACGCCGCCGCGCTCCGCCACCATCCTCATTACCCATTGCCATCCCAACTGCAAAGACAAGCCTAGCAGCCCCTGAAACGGCCACAGCTGCGCCCCTCAGCCCGTCCTCTCCACCGCGTCACCTGTTAGTCTCATCTCCAAGTTGGAGGCCACGATTTCCGACATAGGCTCAATGGTGATCTCACAGCCACAGATCTATGGTCACACCCGGTCCAAACAAGGGCAGGGAGTAGGTAACCGTCAGATGATGGGGAATTGAATGAGGAGTTACTTTTAAAGGACTTCTAGGACGGTGAAAGGACCATGCCTAAAGCTGAAACATTTTGGATTTTAAATAGGAGAAGGACACTAGAAGTGTCAAATATTAAGTACGGTGGTGCTTACTTTAATAGCAAATTTTTTTTTAAATATCTTAAGTGCCATTTAAAAAACAAAAATATCATTCAAGTGTTAACTTCAAATCAGGTTGTCGGACCCTTAAACTATGTTGTTTAAAAGTTGTAAATAATAATCATTTAAGTACCAAATTTTATTTAAGATTATCACTTCAGTGTCAATCATTGTTAAAACGCTATCACTTTAATACCAAGCACGCCACATGAAAATGTCACGTGGACTGGAATTTTTAAAAAATTTACCAAATCAATTATAAGTGACACGTAATCAATTTGATCGGAATTTCTTATCATTGGCACTTACATTATCGTTTTTTCTCCGATTTAATACTTAAGTGAGACAACAACAAAAAATTCATATTAAAGTGAGTGTTATACATAAATTTTTGCACTTTCTAGTGTTCTTCTATCTAAATATTCACAAAAAGCATATTTTAATATTGGACACTAAAGGAAAAATTATGGGGCTTTAAATGGATGGATCAAAATAGACAATATCTCAACTCAGGGGTATTGGGGAGGCTCTCGGGGAAATTCTTATCGTCGAGCCACTGGCGGCTCGAGGCGCAATGGCGACATTGGCGAGGGCTCGCAGTGGTGACGGAAGACAACGGCTGGGCGACAACGTGCTTGGACCTTCAACCATGGTGGTTTGCTCGAAAGGACGGAGAAGAAAAGATAAAGGAAGAAGAGAAAGAAGGATAGAAAGAAAAAAGGGCACGGAAAAAAAAAGACAAATGTCAACCATTGGATTATCTAGATGCGATGTGTCCTTATCCGTGGATTTCCTTTCTCTTTTTTTAAACCAATTTAGAATCATCTAAGACATAATATTCTAATGGTTGGTCCACCTACATTTTTGTAGATCTCTAGGCAAAAATGCATTCTTGACATCTAATTAATGAAGCTTCTGATCATAGTAGCTTGCAATAGCTAATGCTAATTTTACAGTTTCAATCTTTATAATTAAACTGAAGGTTTTTTCATAATCTAACCAAATTGTTGATTATAACATTTTTCACTATTCATCTCGTTTTCTATCTTTCAATTGTGCCTTCTGGTTTATACTTAATTTGAGAAACCCACTTACTCCCAATCACATATTTTATAAAATCAAAATAATATTGTAAATTTTGATGGGAAAATTAGAAAGTTGTTTTTAATTAATGACAAACAAGCATGGCTACAATAATCCATAGTCCATACGCGATAACACGTGATAATAATTTCGGTTAGGTGGTGAGGCTGGTTTTGGGCTATCGCCCGTTTGTAGAAAGCTAGGTACTTCATATACAATGGATAGCCAATGGGAAAAGTAGTTATAAAAAAAAACTAAAACCCATTACAATTAGAAGGGTTAATTTAGTGCCAAATGTTTTTCGCATTTTATCAATAGAGTCCATTATTCTGTAAATTAAGTCCATCCGATCAATTTTACTCAGAAATTGCTAATGTAAATATCAACCATCTTACATGGCATGTGATGTGAACATTTTTTAATAATATTTTAATTTTTAATTTTTAATTTTTTCTTAATTTTTTTTTCTTTCATTTTGACGAACAACCCTCTAGCCACTAGGTGAGGGTCACCACCCTTGCCCAAGTCCTCACCAAATCTAGCCTCCCCAATGTTGGTGGGGCCACAATGGCTCTAGGCGAGGCCATTATTGCTACGTCGGCCATGGGCAAGGTAGCCCTTGCCTAGATCTGTGTGAAGCCATGATGGCCTTGGGCAAGGGCAACAACCCTTACCGGCCAATAAAGATTCAAATATATTTGTAAAATATTTGTAAAGATTGTGGATATTAGTCATGATCGTATTACGTAAGATAGCAAGCATCTATGTAAACAATTGCTAGCCAAAATTGACAAAAATAACTCAATTGGGAAATTGTGAAAAATATTTAAGACTAAATTGGCATATTTGAATAATTTATGATTGAATTAGCACAAATACAATAAATTTAAAACTTTTCTTTTTACATTTTATAATACTTAACTAGGAGCCTAAACCGGAGGAAAAGTAAATATTCGTGCATGGGTAGCTAAGAAGTGACAAAAGCTCATACGTTTCCGGGCAATGGTCGAGTAGCTCATCAAATTCAATAACTAATTAGGTATTACAAAGTATCAAATGATACTATTCTTTACCTAAGAAAAATTCAACCCACTCTTTGATGTGGTCCACGAGTCACTACTGACCTTCTTTTTTAATTAGTTGCATGCCTTCCATTTATCTAGTTCGAAGGTTTCAATACTCGATCCCGAGTTGAGCCAAGCTCGGACTTGGCACTATTTATCAACTCGACTCAAATGAATGCGCCCCTTAAGCTACATAGTAACTACATAGTGGCTAGCACATAATTCTCAAAATCTAACGGACTTAAATTAGTCATTAGAGTTCGGGGTAATCAAAGTTTCTCCAAAAAAAAAAAAAAAAAAAATGCCGCTTACACTATGCACTTCTCTTGACCATGGTTCTAATTTCGTAATTTGCATTGATTGAATAATTACAAACTTGAAGACAAACTATAAGAACCCACAAGATTCGAGAACGGATAAGAACACGAGTGTATAGATCTATTGCCACGAGTCACAAACCATAAAAAAAAAAAAAAAAAAAAAAAAAAAAAACGAACAGAAAAAGTGATATTGTAAGAGGAAGAACAAGAGCGGCGAAACTCAGGGCTCGTGAAGAAATCTCTCCAAGCAACGAAACCCCAAGTAGTTGGCGCAGTACCTCTCTTGGAGCGTCGTAGGATTTAGCTTTACCATGAAAGCGAGTAGGTGATGGTATTGATTGTAGACTTGACGTGCATTTGGTATATAATTGATGTTGATTGATAGCGACATAAATGGTTGGCTTAGCTAATTGTTGTCAGCGTAGGTAATGAATTTTTGGGAAAATTTTTTTAAAAAAGTTTTAAGCATATTGCATTGGAACCAATTCAATCTCAAACATTTCAATTAGATCAATTTAATTATAAATATTTTTACATTAATACCAATTCAATTCATTAGGCTAATTTAGGTCAGAAATTATTGACATGGATGTCTACCGTGCCATGTATAGAATGGCTAGTACTTATTTGAACATTTTAGTCGTTGACCATAGTAAAAAAGAAAAAGGAAAAAGGAAAAAAGAATGAAAAAAAAGGAAAGGAAATAGAAAAGAGAAAATTAATATAAAAAAAAGTAAGAAATAAATGTCCACATCAATATTGGTCGTGCTATTAGGACGGCTAGTATCCATGTCATCAATTTCTAGCCTAAATTAGCATGATGGACTAGATTGGTACCAATATGAAATTTATGACTAAATTTGTTCAATTGAAAAGTTTAGAATTGAATTGAAATTTATGCAATATATTTAGGATTCTTTTTTCATACTTTTATCGAATTTTCGAGCCATCCTTTTCCAATTAACCTTTTGAATTAGGATAATCCAAAGTTAGAAGTAAAGTTACATCTTAAGTTCGACCCTCTTAGGATGCATTTGATTCAGTATTTTGAAAGTTCATTGAGAAAATGCAAAAATAGTTTAACTTAAAGGATTTGAGGTAAATGTAAAGGATGTTTGGTAAATTATGTTTTAAGAAACAACTTTGAGAGAAATATCTATTGATAAAAAAAAAACACATTTAAAAAGCCCTTGGGGTGAGTAATATTAAGTTTTTTAATTTTATTTGTTTAAAATTGAAATATATATATATATATATATATATATATATATATGCAACTTTTGGAATATAAGTTTTGACAATAATGCTAAAAGAATCATATATATATATATAAAAGACCAAGGTGGCGGGTGTTCAATATAAAATAATAATTAAGCTCCATGATTTTCATTTACACAAGCGTCGGATGTTCTTAGCTTATGAGTGCATGATTGAAGGGAGAGTGCAATTTGTGTTTTGAGAATCGATGCCACTAAGGTCACTATCATTTGGGATGCGCAACCCGCTTTACACATGGTGTGATTGAAATTATAAGAATCTTTCTCTTTATAAGTTGAAGGCTTGTTAGTCAAAAGAAGAAAATGCTGAAAAATTGGTCCATGACCTCTCCCTTACAATGGGTTAGAAAATTTTAGAGCCAAACATCATTGAGTAAAAGTGTTATAAAGACCATGACTTCCAATGAACCATTGATTATGTGCTGGTCCAAAAGTCAACACACATGAAACCACAAAATATCTTGACCTCTTGATGAATGTGTGCAAGATCCTTCCTTACATGGTTTAAATTCTTTTCTTTCAACCGGTATGCTTATTTAAATTCTAATCGAATAATAAAACTGCGAAATTTAGAGATTACCATGTTTGCTCCAAAATTGGCGGCATAACTTCTAAAAAAACAAATTCCTAAAATTATATCGATGATATTCCTAACTCAAAAATCCATTGTGGTATTAATTTAATATTAAATCACCAATGTGATTTGCCAGGAATCAATGTCATATAGAAATTCTCAGTAAAAAAAAAACCCCTATGTAACTTAAGTGATTTATTTTTAAAATATGTGATACTTACATGCTTGCTTTAAAAGTTTTAACATTATTTGTGTCTTTATATAGTCCAATTTTATCAAGCAAGCGATGGTGACCAACAATTGCCGTCGCACAACCCTCACGAGACCTAGGTAAGGGCTGCCTAAGGCCTCGAGACCCAAGCAGCAGTTGCTTGGGTCGCCCGAGGTTGTGCAATCTCTAGCAACCCTCGCCAAGGTTGCACAACCCTCGCTCGAGCGACCTTGACCGACGACCGCCGGTGCCTAATCTGGTTTGCCGGCGACCATAGACCTTTGTCGATCTGGCAAAGGGTTGGTCTATATATATATATGATTTTTTTTAGTATTTATATATTTTATTTTTTTATCATTTAAAATAATAATAACGATGACAAAATCAAAATTTGAAGAATGGGTGAGGATAATTTTATAAGAAAAAAATGAGTCTCAACATTTGGCCAAATGCTAAAAACTCAATGCTAGTTACTAGTATTGGACTTTCGGTCTTCCCAATACTGACTTTCACTTGAAAATTACTTCAAAATAGTTGTCAAACAATCTAACATTTCCCCAATAAGCCTGAACCAAATGCACCCTTATACCTCAGTAACCCAATTGAGAGCTTAGATCAGTCCACATCTCCCAAAAATGATCTCCATTATCAAAACTCCCACCACATTCTCTGAAAATACATGCCACAAAGTAAAACCTTCACCATCGATTTCTGTCTCCTCTCCCTCTCCGCCAACTCCGCCACCATCCTCATTACTCATTGTTATCCCAACTCCAAAGACGAGCCCAGCAACCCCTGAAACGGCCACAGCTTCGCCCCTCAGCCCGTCCTCTCCACCACGTCACTTGTTCGTCCCGTCTCCAAGTTGTTCACAAGCCATGCGAGGTGGAGGCCACAATCTCCGGCATAGGCTCAACGGTGGTCTCGCAACCACAGATCTATGGTCACATCTGGTCCAACAAGGGCAAGGAGTAACCTTCAAATGAGGGGAATTGAATAAGGAGTAACTTTTAAAAGACTTCCTAGGACATTGAAAGGACCGTGCCTAAAGCTGAAACTTTTTTGGATTTTATATGTGAAACTAGAATAAATGGGAGAAGGATGATAGAAGTGCGAAATGTTATATACGGCGCTCACTTTAGTACAAAAAGTTTTTTTTTGGATCTCTTAAGTGCCACTTAAAAAAAAACTAAAAATGATCACTTACGTGCCAACTCCAAGCTGAGTCGCCAGATCCAAAAGTTATAAATAGTAATCATTTGAGTGCCAAATTTTATTTAAAGTTATCATTTCAGTACCAATCATTGTTAAAATGTTGTTGCTTTAGTGCCAAGCATGCCAAACAGACTGGAGTTTTAAAAAATTTATCAAATCATACTATAATTTTAATTATAAATGTCATGAAATTAATTTGGTTAGAATTTTTTGTCATTGGTACTTAAGTGATTTTTTTCTCTGATTCGACACTTAAGTGAGTTGATAAAGATTTTTTGCACTAAAACGAGCATCGTATATAACTTTTTACACTTTCTAGTGTCCTTTTGTCTAAATACTCACAAAATGGGTCTTTTAACATTGGGCACCAAAGGAAAAACTGTTAAGACTTTAAATGGATGGATCAAAATAGACAATACCTCAACTCAGGGGTCTTGAGGAGATCTCGTGGAAATTCTTAGCATCGAGCCACCGGCAGCTCAAGGCGCAATGGCGAGGGATCGTAGCGGTGATGGAAGACAACGGCATGGCGACAACGTGCTTGGACCTTCAACCATGGTGGTTTGCTCGAAAGGACGGAGAAGAAAAGATGGCAGGAAGAAGAGAAAGAAGGATGGAAAGAAAAAGGACACCAGAAGAAAAAAGAAAGAACAAATGTCGACCATTGGATAAACAAGATGATGCGATGCGTCCTTATCCATGGATTTCCTTTTCTCCTTTGTCAAACCAATTTAGAATCATCTAATAGATATATTCTAATGGTTGCCCCCACTTATATTTTTGTAGGTCTTCATGCAAAAATGCATTTTTGACGGCTAGTTAACGAAGTTTCCAATCATAACAATTTGCAATAGCTAATGTTAATCTTACAATTTCAACATTTACAACTAAACTGAAGATTTCTCCGTAGTAATCAATATTGTCAATTATAGCTTTTTCACTGCTAGTCTCACTTTTAATCATTCAATTTTGCCACTAGTTTATACTTAATTTGAGGGATCCATGTACTTCCAATCACATTTTTTAAAAAAATCCAAATAATATTGTAAATTTTGATGGGAAAATTAGAAAATTGCTTGTAATTATGACAAACAAGCAGGCCTACAATTATCCAGTCCATATGTGATGACACTTGATAATAACTTCGGTTTGGTGGTGAGACAGGATTGGCTATCAGCTGTTTGTAGAAAGCTAGGTCCTTCGGATACAATGAATAACTAACGGAAAAGTATTTTAAAAATAATAATAATCCTATTGCAATGGCGTGTGTTAATTTAGTGCTAAATTTTTTTCACATTTTGTCAATTTAATTCATTAATTTACCAATTGAGTCTATCCAATCAATTGTAACCAGAAATCACTGAAGTTAATGTCAACCATTCTATATGACATAATTAGCACTGATGTTGATATTTTTTAATAATTTTTTTTTCTTTTTTACCCTTTTATTTTGGCCAACGACCCTCAGACCACTAGGTGAGGGTTGTCACCCTGGCCTAGGTCTCGCCCTCGCCAATTCTAGCCTCCCGGAGTTGGTGGGGCCACAATGGCTCGAGGCAAGGGCCACGACCATTGCCAACTAATAAAAAATTCAAATGTTTTTTTTTTTTTTTTAAGTTATCAATGTTGCCATATCAACTATGGCCGTACTACATAGAACGTTCAACATTTGTATCAATGATTTCTGGTCAAAATTGATAAAAGTAACTCAATTGGGAAATTATGAAAAGATTTATGACTAAATTAGCATAATTGAAAATTTTAAAATTAGATTGGCATAAATATAATAGGTTTAGAACTTTTTTTTGTACTTTTCTTAATCCCTAACAAGATGCCTAAAAGAAAAACTAGGTGCCTAAACTGAAGTAAAATTAAATATTCGTGCATGGGTAGCTAAGAATTGACAAGAGCTCATACGTTTCTGGACGATGGTCGAATATAGCTTATCAAATTCAACAATTAATTAGGTACTTTAAAGCAACAAACGACACAAATCTTTACCCAAAAAAATCAACCCCCTCTTTGATATAGTTCGTGACTCACTACATACCTTATTTTTATTTAGTCGAACAACTTCCATTTATCTAGTTCAAAGGTTTCTACACTTGATGGCACTCATTGACCATGAGATTCAACTCGAGCCAAGCTCGGACGCGGCACTATATATCAACTCGACTCAAATTGAATACACCCCTTGAGCTACGTAGCAACTACATAATGGCTAGCACATAATTCTCAAGATCCAATGTACTTAAATCAGCCATTAGACTTCGGCTGAATTCAAATTTTCAAAATAGAGAAAAGAAAGAAAATTGCTGGTTACGCTATGCTCTTTTCTTGAACATAGTTCTAACTTGTGAATATACGTTGATTGAATAGTTTACAAACTTGAAGACAAAATAGAAGAACCTACAAGATTCGAGAACGGATAAGAACACGAGTGTATAGATCTATTGCCACGAGTCACAAACCATAAAAGAATAAAATAAACGAACAGAAAAAGTGATATTGTAAGAGGAAGAACAAGAGCGGCGAAACTCAGGGCTCGTGAAGAAATCTCTCCAAGCAACGAAACCCCAAGTAGTTGGCGCAGTACCTCTCCAGCTCCTCCCCTCCTCTCTCCCTACACACCTCCTCCTCCACCCTCTCGCACCACCCCCACCAATTGTCGCCACCGACACCCTCCGCCGCCGTCCCCCCGCCGCAGCACACCCCGTCGACGATCTCCTGCAGCCCCACGATCCGGCGGCTCACCTTCCTCCTCCCCTCCCTCAACGCCGGATCGATCCCGCCGGGCACCGAGTCCAGCCTCAGCAGCAGCCTCATCAGCTCCTCATCTATCCTCGCCCTCTCGAGGGGGCTGCCCCGGAGGGCGTCGACGGTGTCCTGCCGCTGGATCCGGCGCTGGAGGCGGTCGGCGGCGGAGTCGACGGTGGAGATGGTCTTGTAGAGGGTGCGGATCAGGTGGGCGCGGTAGGCGGACTGGATCTTGGTGGCGGCCCGGGAATGGGCTTGGTTGGGTTGGAGGTGGAGGGTGATGTTGGGCGGCGGAGGGGGGATGAATTGCTCATCTGGGGAGGTGACGGTGACGGTGGCGGTGGCGGTGGGCGAGGAGGCGGAGGAGGAGAAGCTGAGCTTGCGAGCTGATTTCATGGCAGAGACGGGGGGAGAGACAGGCAGGGAGACACAGAGAGGAAAGTGAGGGAGTAAGTTGCTTTCTTGAATGCTTTTTGGCGCATAATGGGAAGAAGATTTGAGAACGGACCGTCCCGTTGGCAACGGACCATTTTCGTCCTTCTTGTGGGCTAGTGGGCCATGCATGCTATTCAGCTCACGTGGGCCCATCTGCTTTTTCTCTCCCCACAAATTTGTCTAATACATGCCAAACCCCATTGTTAGAGAATTCACTGTATTAGGATTTAGTTCGAAAAGGCAACGAAGTCCCAGAACCTCCATCCAAGCCAATTGATTGACACTCAAGCTTCAGTCTGTATGACAATCCAATGCGAGAGAGAGAGAGAGAGAGAGAGCACTTTTTGTTAATTA